>CM035805.1:37598678-37813678 GCA_020466265.1 Siphamia tubifer
GTACGTAGTCATGGAAATTTGAAAAGTATTGGTTAAAGTGTGTGTGAACCTTGACTACAGTAGTGGAAAAAATATCATGAAATATTTATAGACAAATATTTTCTTGTTTCAAAAGATGTGACTGAATCAGACAAACAGATGAAAATGATTTTGTTTGTTTTTTGTTGATAAGAAAACAGTCTGCTAAAACATCCAGTTTTGAACTCGACACCACTGAGCATGTGCAGAAGGGAGCGTGTGGGTTTACAGAAGGGAACAATACTTGGTAGATTTCAGAGACTTAAGAATAAATTTTAATGCAATATATGACAAATGTATGGGATATCCCAAACTTTTTTTCTCCACCACTGTATTATTGACAGTATTGGATATTTTTCTCTGTGAACATGTGTCTTAAAACTTGGAACATTGAACTCTGTTCTCACTGAAACATTAAAGATAAACTACTTATTTGTTAATGTCAGAGACAACAGTAGATGTGCAGTTGAAAAGTTGAGTCAGACACCTCTAAATAAAATAACACCATACTGTGTAGGCAGGAAAAAAATGTGAAAGAGTCAAATAATACTATTAAAAACTCATATTCTTTCTTCTTAACCACCTCAATTATATAATTTATCCCTAATTACTCATGAAACATCTTTTAAATTATTCTTGAGACCCAATAAACACAAATTTGAGCTTTTTTACTTTAAATAATTGCCTAGATTACAAGCAATGTTCTGGTCGGGTACATTATTTTTTCAAAAATACAGCCTTTTTAGTTATTTATTTATTAAGCAAAGATGTGAAAGTCTTACACATTACAGAAGACAAAAATGTGCTGCTAGTTCTCAGAAGAATATATATGAATGAAATATTCCAAATGTAGAAGCATGAAATACAGCCTATGATGTATTTTACACTTAACATTTTTTTTAGTCCACAAGGTGTCACTAATAGACAGTGATGCACGACCCGCCTGAGGATGTAAATACTGCAGTCTGTGTGTTGGATACAGTTCTGTGGGTAATACTATGTGTCGGTAAATGAATCTGTGTACAAAAACCTAAGGGCAGGACTATTATAAGGTTAATTCCTCACTTAACCTCTCGCTTCTTTATACTTTGGAAAGAGGGTCCAGGTCTCCTCTATCTTTTGTAGGGGGTCTTTAATGCAGGGTGTCAAAGTCATTTCAGTTCAGGGGCCACATTAAGACAAGTTTGATCTGCAGACGACCAGACCAGTGAAATAATAATATTAAAATATCATTATTTCAGAAGGGGTGCCAAAAATTAAACAATCTGGTCACATGGTTTTATTTCAAAATATGCCTTTGGGGTAAAATATAATTATTTATTATTTTATTTTAAGTAAATATATGGTCCACTGGACAAATATTTTAACACTTGGAAATGACACCTATGGATCCTATGAACTTTTGTAGGTGTGTTAATTGAGCTACCTTTAATAAATTACCATGGTAACAGACATTTTGGGGTGAAAAATGTCTTTTTTGATAGTGCATCATTCTTGTCCTAAAACCATCAGATGTTTTTTGGTCAGTATGATCTGTCGTAGAAAGTTTTATGACATGGAAAATTTGGGGAAATTCACCCCAAAAATGGTTGTTACCATGGTAATTTATTAATAAACTAGAAAAACGCAGACCTCTGCCAAGGTAGACCCCCTCCACCCCCACCCCGATCACCCCCAAAATTAAATCAGTTCTTCCTGTTCACATTTCCAACATATCCTGAAAACTTCAACAAAATCCGTCCATAAGTTTTCCAGTTATTTTGAACACAGACAAACAGATAAACGCCGGCAAAAACATAACCTCCTTGGCGGAGGTAACGACAGTAACAGACACGCATCACATGTGTGTCTGTTACTGTCTTTTACTTCACCTTAGATGAAAACAAAAAGTGTCATGGCCACCTGAAGAGGCATCTGTTCACTAACCCTGAGTGAGCAGCAGCACAGACAACATGATGTGGATAGTGTGGTGTCCGTCTTGTCGGTCGCTGACTTAAACATTTTGCATTTAATATAAAAAGTGAGGACGTGTGACAGACGTGTGGACAGTCCAGTTTTAGAGCCGTGGGTCCAGACATATGTTCACCTACTGATGTTCAGTTAAATATAACGTCTTTGCTAACGTTAGCCTTTGTTTTGTTTGGGTTAAAATGTGGATGCTTGTGTCTTGTCAGTGGACATTGTTCCTTTACAGTGAACTTTAATACCAGGTGGTCATTACTGGACAGACGTGTGTCCGTGTTGTTCCTCCCCTGACAATGTGATGACATCATCACGACACGTCGACTCGACTCCGACTTTATCGACGGATAAGTCGACTTGAAAAAAAACTGTAGTCGTTAACGCCCCGGTGCAGACTCACCTTTAACGTCTAGAACCATATTGGAGGGGGTGTGGCAGATGAAGCCTTCAGGGGTGATGCTCCACAGGTGGGTCTGGTCTTCCAGCGCTGGGGTGAATCCCACTCGACCCCCTGCCATGGTCACACTGCCGCTGGGACACAGGCAGCAGTCCTCCAGCAGCTGCACACAAAGGAAGGTTCTTTTCTTCGTGGCATTTCAAGGATGTTTGAGTCTCGTTGAATAGTGCTTAACATTTAAAGATAAATTTGGACTTCAAAGGAGTGTGTTGGACTTGAACTTGTGCTGCTAAAATCTAATTACACTCTGGAAGTTTATCTTTTTTTTTTGCCTTTGCTCACAGTGCTCAGGTCCTGGCTCTCATTTAAGGAGAATTCACACGGACCTGAATAAGATAGTTAATGTGTGTTGATGTTGTAACCTGTGTTATAATGAAGGTCAATTAGCACATTATTCACAGTTGAAACTAAATGAATCAGTATTATGATAATAATGCTGGAACCTTGCAGTGCAGATGTCCATGCTGATAGCTCCAGATCTGTTCAAAGCCGTTGGTTTCCTCCATTTCCTGGACCCGCATCAGTTTGACTTCATCCAAATCTCCGGTCACAGACATGAGCAGCCCGGTTTGTTGGTTTCTTAAATGGAAATGCAGCTGCCTCTGCTCCGAACACAAACAACAAATGGACAAAACACTCTGTTTAACATCTAGAATAGATTCATTTATTGTCACTGTGAGGTTTTAATTCCCTTTCGAACATGTTCTAGAACTGTGTGATGAATCTGACTGCTGTGTCGTTTAGTTATTTATTTCTCTGGTTGTTTTCTTTTCTCTGTGACACATTTGAAATAAACTAATCTGAACTGAACTGAACTAAGCATAGTCAACAACATTTATTGTGAAAATCAGTTTGGCAGCTCCACATGACAGCAGGCACATAATGAACAATAAAAAAATAACAGAAAAACCATAGAAAATAGCAAAAAAACTAGTATAACAGTCATAAATATTTGCATTTTAGAGCCAAAAAGGGTGTAAGGGGGTTATTGCACATGGTTGTGTGTGTGTGAAGACACTGAGCAGAAGCACTCATGTATAAAACATTGGCATAATCAAATACTGACATAAAAAAAAAAACTGCAGCAACAAGACGCTTTTTGATTTTTAACATTTTTTTTTTAACAATTTGTTACGAAAATAAAATCCCAATTTTAGCCTCAGTTTCCTCACAAGGTTTTTCCACATGTGGTTTGAAGGTGGAACTGCGTGTTCTTTCAGTCAGGGTATGTAAACTTATGAGCTCTACTGTCAAACATACCTGTATAAGGGGGCGTAAGGATCCAATTTTCTTCCAACTGCAGAGACGACGCCAGTCAGGCACTTCTCCGGGTTTCAGAAACATCTGTTCTCCTCTGTAGTTTATTTCCTCGTACAATATCCACCTGGAAATAAAGGAAACGTTCAACTAGGAAAAGGATTTTGTGTTTCAGTTACGAGGTGACACTGTGGAACAGATTCAGTTAAAGCAAATTTAGGAAAAACAGGAAAAAAAATTACAAATGAGATTAAAAAAAAAGAATAATTTTAAGATAAAAAGTCAAAATTGTGAGATAATAGTCATATAACTATAATATATAAAGTCACAGTTTTTCTCCACTGATTTTTCCTCTGGTGAATTATTTTTCACACTGTCACATCTGTTTAGTTTGAAAAAGTAATGAGTCTATTTTAAGAATGTAAAGAGTATAAAGTACATATATTTATATAAATGTAAAGAGTATAAAGTACAGATATTTATATAAATGTAAAGAGTATAAAGTACATATATTTATATAAATGTAAAGAGTATAAAGTACATATATTTATATAAATGTAAAGAGTATAAAGTACATATATTTATATGAATGTAAAGAGTATAAAGTACATATATTTATATAAATGTAAAGAGTATAAAGTACATATATTTATATAAATGTAAAGAGTATAAAGTACATATATTTATATAAATGTAAAGAGTATAAAGTACAGATATTTATATAAATGTAAAGAGTATAAAGTACAAATATTTATATAAATGTAAAGAGTATAAAGTACATATATTTATATAAATGTAAAGAGTATAAAGTACATATATTTATATAAATGTAAAGAGTATAAAGTACATATATTTATATAAATGTAAAGAATATAAAGTACATATATTTATATTAATATGTAGGGAATAAAAATTTAAAGTTTCCAGAAAAATGTATACATAAGTAAAGTACAGATACCTAAAAAATCTACTTAAGTACAATAATGAAGTAGTACTTATACTTAGTTATTTAAGTGAGAACATAAGTAACATGTTTATATGAAAAGGCAGTTTTTTTTTCAGACTATGAAGTCGTAGTTTTTTTCATAGTTTGACTGGGCTGTGATTTATATGTGACATTATTAACACAAACAAACAAAGCTGAACTAAGATTTGACTAAACACATCAGAACTGATCTAAGAATAATTTACAACTAAATTAGGAATTTTTGTGGCTGAGTACATGTGGGGGGAGGGAGGGTCGACCATCACCTGGGTTTTAATCCACTATAAAAGGAAGGTGACTATTGTATCCATGTTTGATACCAGTAGGAATAAAGTTAATTCCACTTTCCTGTGTTTTTAACCCACCAGATAATCCTGTAAAAACCTTCACAGTTGTCTAATTTCAGTGCGTCACTTTGAACTCCACTTGTACTGTGCTCATGACTCCACTCTCCTCCAGTAAAAATGTGTCACTCTGGAGACAACTTTGGCACACTGAGACGTTTGTTTCCTCAGCATGGGTTCCCACCTGTGCTCTAAATCTCACACATCAGCAGCAATTTTCCATCATGGCTCAGACTGTCAGTGCTGTCAAACTCCAACAGATACAAACTCATTTTAGTTCAGGGACCACATTCAACTTAATATGGTGTAAACTTTTACCAGAGTATGTTTTCACACCAGTAGAAAACATACTCTTCTACTTAACAGGATGTGAGTGCTTTGACCACATAAATGTCAAGTTATTGACATTTTTTTGTCACAGGTTAGTCTTTATTTATTTATTTATTCCCTTTTTTACACCATAAAATAAGTAAATTTTCTCATAATTTATTGTTTATTAATATTATAGTCTGATCCATTTTACACTGAATTAATATTAAATGATTTTCTTCAACTTTAACTTAAATCCGTCCATGCTGGTCAGCACATCGGACAATAAGTGATCTCCACATCTGATGATTTTGCGCTGCTTGTGTTGTTCCCCATATTGGCAATGTCCGCATCAATTGTCCACGTGAGTTTTGGTCGCCTCCTTTTCCTCTTCCCACCAATTGGGTTCCAGTCCAATACGACGCGTGTCAATCTTTGAGGGTCCATTCGCATAAACGTGCCTCAAATACCTCATGCGTCTCACTTTCATAATTGTTTGCACCTCCTGTGGCCCCGCCCTCTTCATTTATCCCCTTGTGTCGCCCTGTGATCCACAAGATTGATCTGAGACATTTTGGATAAAAAGCGTCCAAACACTTGCCTGTTCTTTTGGAACCTTCCATGTTTCACTCACATACAACAATGTTGGCAGAATAATCGTATTGTATATTCGCAAATTTCAACTTCAGCGCCAAATTTTTCGCCCTCCAGACATTTTTCATTTTCTGGAACGTCGCACCTGCTTTTCCGATGCGTATTTTGACATAATTTTCGATATTCCCGTCGTCACTTAAACAGCTCCCCAGGTACATGAAACTCTCAACCATCATGTACTTTGTCTTGGGAACATTTAATCGCAACCCTATCTTTTTGCTATTGTTCACAAGCGCTTCAGTCAGCTTCTCATTTTCTGACAATTAGGGTGCAAGAAACGCAATGCAATTAAATAATTTTAACTTCCTTAATTATTAATATCTTCTGTGTAATTTTTGCATTTCACAAATTCATCCCAGGTCGAATGTTTGACACCTCTGAGCTCCACCATGTGCTTATGCTGCACTCTGAGGCCAGTACATCTGCATCTATGAAACATCATGATTTAAGCACGGACTGTAAAACTGCTCCGACCACACGCTCACCTGGATTAAATAGACATTGAACCAGTGAAAAAGCAAGAATTCCAAATTGAACAGAGAACAAAAGTCAAAAGAGGCTGATTTAGTGTCTTTTATCGTCTCTAATTCCTCTATTTTTAGCTGCCATTGTTTGTCAAGCTTGATCATCTAAAGCATTTAATTCTCTACGTGATTCTTACAACACTGGGACACTTCATGGGTGTGGAATGTAATAGACACATATCTGTACTTGGCAGATGATAATTTGAGAATTCTAAAGAGATAGTAAAAGAGTTTTAATGTGGAGAATCATCAAGGACATGGAAGAAATAGAGACAAAAAATATGACTGTGTCCAGAGGTGGGAAGTAACTAAGTAAAAGTACTTCATTACTGTACTTTACGTTAGTTTAAAAAGTAACAAGTCTCTTCAGAGAATGTAAGGAGTATAAAGTACATATATTTATATAAATGTAAAGAGTATAAAGTACATATATTTATATAAATGTAAAGAGTATAAAGTACATATATTTATATAAATGTAAAGAGTATAAAGTACAGATATTTATATAAATATAAAGAGTATAAAGTACATATATTTATATAAATGTAAAGAGTATAAAGTACATATATTTATATAAAAATGTAGGGAACAAAAGTAAAATGTTGCCAGGAAAACAAATACTCCAGTAAAGTACAGATACCTAAAAACTGTATTTAAGTAAAAGTTAAGTAAAGGACGTACTTCTACTCAGTTACTTCCCACCTCTGGTTTGATGCGAGGTGTCAATGTGACACTAAAAGGAGAACATGGTGGCTTTACATTCCAGCCACAGCTGTAACATACTCACATGCCTCCTTCCACCACAACAGACTGGACTCTTCCGCAGCCTCCTATAAGTTGAAGGTTGACTGACCCTTCTGTCAGAACCACCCTTTTCCCCTTCAGACCACTGCGCTCAAATAGGATGATGGATGGCAGTGAAAACTCCTGGCAGGGGAAAGAGTCAGAAATGTCGTTATGGGTCAACGTGGGCAGAGAGCTGCGAGTCACGCAGGTTTAAATTAAAGTTATTTAGAGGTTACCCTGGAAACCAAACACAGTAAGACCTCCCTGGCATCCGTCCCTATGTGAACTCATAGCAGATGGATACTTTTTTGTGATCAGTGTTCATGTTGTTGAATACAGATAAAGCAGATGGCATGATTTAATGTCCCAGGCTGAACTTCAACAAGACACCAGATAAATCAGTAAGAACACTGAGAACTAACCATTTTCCTGCCTGCGTAAAAATGCTTTGGAAAAACCTCCTGAATACAAAATATCTACAATGAATTTGCCCCAACTTGTTCCAAATTTACTTTATTTTTCACCTTAAAAGATGAAAAATACATAAGCAAGTAGAAGTACAAATAAAATACAAAGATGAAGGTGATTTTTGGGATGAAATTAAGTGTATTCACAGGAAAGTAATCCATGCATATTTGGGATACACATGTGTCTTTGGTTGTAGTTGAGTATAAAATAAATATTTGCAAACTCTAAAATGAGTCCATTTGTACTTATAATGTAGCCTAACAGTGCTATCACTATTCATACATGTATGGGTCTAGTGGTGCTTCATAGTCAGAGGAGGCGGGGCTAAATGGTTGTCTTTCAAATCCTCTGTATGCAATAGGACGGTACTACAACCAATCAGTGTAATCTTTAAGGTGACGTAGTTAGAGCGCCGGAAAGTTGACGGAGGAGTCTGGAGAAAGTTAGGAATGTCTAAACAAAATGGTGGATTATGGAGCTGAACGACTGTTGTCGCTTCTGTGAAAAGAATTTAAAGATTGTTGACGTTTTCTCACATTCTTCACTCATCTGTGATAAAACAAAATCTACACCCGTTGTTGTTCTTCCTCTATGGTTGTTTCTCTCCAAATCGTTGCAGTGTCACTTTGTTAGGCCCGCCCTCTGACTCTATAGTTCACTGTGATTGGTCGACCAGTTTCAGGGAAATCTAGACAAAAGTTACATTGAGCGAAACTAGGCTACTACGATAGAACATTAGATTTACTGATGCTAGGAGGAGCTAGCGTGGCTAAGCTACTACGATAGAACATTAGATTTACTTATGCTAGGAAGAGCTAGCGTGGCTAAGCTACTACGATAGAACATTAGATTTCCTGATGCTAGGAGGAGCTAGCGTGGCTAAGCTACTACGATAGAACATTAGATTTACTTATGCTAGGAAGAGCTAGCGTGGCTAAGCTACTACGATAGAACATTAGATTTACTTATGCTAGGAAGAGCTAGCGTGGCTAAGCTACTACGATAGAACATTAGATTTACTGATGCTAGGAGGAGCTAGCGTGGCTAAACTACTACGATAGAACATTAGATTTGCTGCTGCCGCTGGGGGGGGGGTAGTGTGGCTAGGCTACTTATAATATGTTGTGTGTTTGATATTTGTCAGAATATGAATTGAAAAGTTACATCAAAAATTACATTTATAAAATGAAAAGTTATGTGTCCACTATCTTCGGTTTCTGTCATTTATGGTCAGTATTTTTAGCTTTTTAGACAATGGTGCACTAAAGAAAGTGAATGAAACATTTGATGGTATTCTGACTGAATTCTTCACATTTCCTGCTTAGATAATATGTTCCACCCACAGGAAGCTAGAACTCTGTAATCTTCACAGTTGGCTGTAGATAGAAAAGTGTTATTGAACAGAAGCAGGCTCAGAATAACTGTGTTTTATGGGGTATTATTTTCCACAATGTGTTTCATAAAAAGTAAAACCCTGTCTGCAGAAAACTCCCCAAATGTATTCACAGACAGTTAGAAGTAACTTACAAAGCCCACAGTTTGTAGTGACAGGATGGAGGCGTTTGCATGGACGCAGCCCATCGCTCGCAGATCGGGGTAGCTGCCTTGTTCTAAAACGTACATCTTTCCTGTGAAGTCGTGGCCTTCAAACGCCAGCCAGCTGAAAGGCAGTAGGACAGACGCACAAAGCCATGAATAACAAAGAGAATGTCAAACCTCACCCCTATTTTGTGCCAATCTCAAGTTTCTATGACAACCTGTTCTTGAATTAGAGCAAATAATGTTATTCTGACCTTTCTGCTAAATGTGACCTTGACCTTTGACCTTTTGCAATATTGATAATTTCATTATATGTATACATATGTGCATCAGTGTGTGTAATATTATAATATATCCAGTATTGATTAAGTTATAATGTGATATGTCTATGTTTGACACACACACTGTTACACAAGTTAATTTTGTGACATGTCACCTTTGACCTCCAGATTATCTCCAATTATGAGAATTGTAGAAATCTTCATTCTGCATCGTTTGTTGCCAATCTGGACATTCTGTGATGCTTCGTTCTTGAGTTATAACCCATAATGTGATTTTGACCTTTTAGTTAATTGTGACATTGACCTTTGACCTTTACTCAAAGCATCATTGGATCTGATGCGGATTTACTTTATGTATATGCCCATGTAATTTAATGGTGATATCGCAAGTATTCATTGACTTATAGCATGATATGTCTCTGTGGACACACACACACACACACACACACACACACACACACAGTGATTACAATAATCTCTCCCAACCTCTTATCATGATGACGCATATATTTCGTGTTGATGATGCACATATTTCACGCTGCCGGCATCAGTATGTTGATTCGGTCGAGCTGCTGCTTCGTAATTTTTACAAAAATAAATACAAAAATCACATGTAGTATCTGTCCTTCCATGTTGATAGATGAAATGAAAGCAAAACAGGAAGTGGACGCAATCGTTTTGTTCCGGTAGACATCCAGACGTTAAATGGTCGTTCTGTCCAATCAGAACCCTCTGTACCTCCAGCTCTGAAAGCCTAATTAACTAGAGTGGAATACACCCGTTTTTCTATGAAAACCTTTATTCAGAGTTAACATTTCCTTGTAAATACCTTTAATTCTAAATTATTTTATTCAGAATAAATAATTATGAATGTAAAAATGTCATGTAAATGTAGCCATTGTCATATTATATTGCTATACAAGGCTCTAAAAAAGGACCGTAGACAGATATATCTGCATCTACACAAGCCTTTAACCCGTCTTGCATCCTTGATATAATATGAGAAATATGAGCTGGCCTTAGAAAACTGAAAACGCTGTATTGCTTCAGTGGTTTCACTTCTACACAATAACTACCTATGTCCATGAAAGTGACAATTCAGTTCTAGTATGACTCACCTTCCAGCGAGAACCTTGCAGGAGGCCACAGAAAAGCCTTGTTGTAGTGAAGCTTGGCTGTCCTCCAGTGTGAGTGCAGAGCCTTGAAAACCCAGATCAGTGAAAAGCTGCACCTGAAGAAGATAATGAACCCAATTCATTCACGCTGAGCTGCTGAGCTCTGTGTACACTTCATGAGCAGGGACAGGGAATACTGTGAAAAGATTATCTGTCATGTTGTTTTTATCTATTTCAATAACCTACCTTAAATTTGGCCGCGTTTTCAAAATCATCCTGAAATGAAACAAATTTGCATCAGAGAACGGGTTTACATGCACTGAAAGACGGCCATTTAAATAGAGTTGTTTAGAATATTCAGTTGAAAATAGGGAAAGGAAAAGGAAAAAAAAGATGTTATCCTGCATTCACTGGTCTATGAATAAAATACTACTGGAATAAAACTAAAGAAATATTAATACGTGTGTTACTGATAAAGAAAACTCAAGTCTTAAGCATGAGAAAAACAGGTAGAGGACGGAAGATGGTGGTCGTACTTTGTATGTGTAACTATAAACATTAAAACCCTCTGGTTAGCTTTCATCATGGAGTTCTGGGACCCCCCCCCCCCTCTGAGACCCTCCAAAATTAAACAATTTATATCTAAAAATGAAAATGGCTGCCCTGATCATTCTGATAAAGGACATAATTTTTATATTTCTATGTAACATAGCAAACAATCTTTATTATGAGTCTATTTTCAGAGGCTGCTTTTTTAGCCTTCATTATTATTATTATTATTATTATTTTTCGATGTTTTCTCCTCATTTGTCACACCTTATTATGGCAGATGTAAGCGTCTGTAACACTACTGGTTTGTTTTTAAAAATAAAAACAAAAAACATTTGTACAAACCAAACCTATTCATTTTTCTACATTGATAAGAGGATTACAATGAATTTCAATGACACAAAAATGTGCCATTAAAGTGTGATTAATCGTGAGTTAACTATTGCGTTTATGTGATTAATCAAGATTAAATATTTTAATTGATTGACAGCACTAGTAATAAGACACCATCATATATATTAAAAACATGAGTCAACCAGCACTAAAGTCATTTTTCTGATGCATCTTATTAAAATATGTAAGAATTAGCACATTTAATGTCTGAAGCAGATACTTTCTAAAATAAAAAACTGGTAGAGCAGTGAAATGAATGCAGATTAATTCATCATCATGATCAATCTGATTAAAAAATGAAAGACAATTGACTCATGTGCAGCACAGAATGACTGTGTCTCTGTTGATGCAATTGGCTCAGTTTATCCAAGCAGAGTGTGTGTTGGATATAAACAAATGGTCAAATAGAAATTTTACCAAGTGTATTTTTCTCATTTCTAGTCAAAATATGTCTTTGTAGAAATCATCACAATCACACTATCATATATATTAAAATTATAAACTAACCTGCACTTTTATCATTTGTTTCCTACTGCATCTTATTAAAGTACAAAAGATTTAGCAGATTTAATATCTGAAAATGGTACGTTAAAAAATAAAAAAAATAATTATTGTAGAGCAGTGAAACCAACAAGTATTTTGCTTCATATAGATGATAATGATGGATCTAATGTATTTTGAGTATGTATAAATAATACATCTAATACATTATTATTTTTTATTAATACATTATCCAATTGTACCACATTTCCTCAAATAAACATACCATTTACCATAGATTAAAAACCATCTATGTAATGTAGTGTAATTTATCATGCTATACTAAATTAGGCTAAAATTTTTCCAATTTCACAAAACTTTTCTAAAAATTTTGAACCCAACAGGTTTAAGTTGCATTATATTTTTTAATCCAACTTAATAGATTTGTATGAAATCACTGCCTGTTTGCATCAGCTGGTATGAAAACTAAGAAATTCCTGATGAGTCACCACCATCATGATCTCAGATGTTTTCATATTCAGTCTTGTGACATGTATTTTCCTCTTCTATGCTCAACAAAATGTTTTTCAGTTCCACATTTTTCCTAAAGATAATTTAGTGGAAAGGTTCTGCTCAAGATTAGTTTCAAAGCATCGACATGTTTGGTCAAATGCTGTGAAAAATTTGGTCAAATTGATCATTATAGGAAGTGAAAACACAGAAAGCAATTAACTTGATAAGAATTAACAACACATGCAAATCATTACCATATAATAGAGGAATGTGATGCTACTATTGAAACTATTGGTTGAATTCATACTCAATTGGGTTTAGAAATTGGACCAATAATAAATGCCATTACATTTTGGGGAAAGTAGGTCAAACATATATATATATATATATATATATATATATATATATATATATATATATATATATATATATATATATATACATACATACATACATATATATATATAAAACCCATAATAAAGTCAGCATTAAAGAAAACAAAACGACAATCACGCCTCAATGATGTGATGGAATGTAGTCTTACAGTGAGACAATTAAATTTAATGAGACAATAATAGGCAAGAAAAAAACGGTGTTGTCTAACCTGAATAACAGGCATGGCTGAGGCGATTCTGGGCAGCAGCGTCCCCCAGTCCTCTGGGCTTCCATACAGACCCTTCTCCAGGATGTAGTACTCACCACAAAAGCCTGGTTCTTCAAACACGACCCAGCTGTGAGACAAACAGGAAGAACACAATGACTTTTTAATGTTGCACTGACACATACAAAAATACATTTTCTTCTTGTTTTTCATGTCATCTTAATTAACAGGAGCAGTGTTTGTGCTCTGCCAAACATTTGCATGACAAAGAAAACCACAAGACTTCAGAGCAGGATACAGTCAAAAGTGTTCATTTATCATGTGTCAACAAATCCTGGTCAGAGTCCAACGTGATAACACTTTCATTGTGCGCACAGTCTTTCTATTGTCCAGCAGCAGAGCAAACCAATTGTTAAAATTGGTATAAAAGCACAAAATGTGGTACATACTGTATATAGATGACACTCTAGATAATGTGTAGGAGAGATATGGCAGCTATTTTTAAATGTTTAAATGTATATATATATATATATATATATATATATATATATATATATATATATATATATACACACACACACACACACACACACAGGGTGTCCCATAAGTCTACAAACATTGGAGACAAAACACATTCCATACATATATGGTTCTAACTTGTATCTCTTTATATTTCAGATAACCTAAAGAATGTATTTGAATAAAGAGTAGTGAATTGAAATGTCAGTCATATAGAGCAGTGTGTCCCAACCCTGGTCCTCGAGGAACACTGTCCTGCATATTTTAAATGTTTCTTTGAACACACCTGACAGTCATTATCATTCTTCTGCAGAGTCGTATGATCGGCTGATTATTTGAATCAACTGTGGTTGTGCAGCCATTTTTAAAATATATTTATTTATTAAATCACTGCAAAGTCTCTCTTAGTAAATATCTTGAGTGGCTCCACATCTAAATTTGTTCAGAATATGTAAATCTACAAGTGTATCAAATGTGTGTGTGTTTTTTTTTATACCAAATTAAACAATTGGTTTGATAGTTGGGACTAAGTGTTTGGACTAATATACCTGCTTGGTTTTTTGCATTTGATAGTTTGTGAGAAAATATTTCAGTTCACAAAACAGAAAGAGTCTGTGTTTGCATTAGTGCGTCTGTGTTTGACATTACAAACAAGCCTCTGACAGCAGCTAAACCAACACACTGAGCCAATGAGAGGTGGAGGAGGACGGCGGCACGGCTCGGCTCGGCTCGGCTCGGCTCGGCTCGGCATGCTAGAGGCTGTGGAGTCTAATAACAGACGAGCAGCTCCAGCTCCGTTCCCTCTGATGCTGCACCAAATGTTCCATTCTACATTAGTCACTATTTGGATTCTCCCTTGGGTGGCAGCAGTTAGCATCCCATGTTCTGTATTTCATTATTCCAATTTACTGCTTGTTTGTTTGCTTATGCATCTTAGAGCAGAGCGCAGCATAAATAAATGTTACTGGAATAGAAACAGGCCACACAACCATCACTCTTCTGCTCTGGTGCTCAGATAAAAACTAAGACGACACCGAACGAAACACAAATGACATTCTTTGGTAAGTGTTTAGTTTAGCAGAAACTCTATGTCCTATACCAGGGGTCTCAAACATGCGGCCCAGGGGCCAAATGCGGCCAGCCAATGGTTCTAATACGGCCCATGGGATGAAGAGCATAATAACCTATTAAATGACTCCATAGTTTCTTCTCAGTTTTTTCTTTGCTCATAAATGATGACGACTTCTAAATGTTGCAAAAAAATAATATTAAATCATACAAAAAATTACATTTACAAACTATCCTGTAGAAATAAAATGGGAATAAATTGAACAAATAGGAACAACCTGACATGTCTGTCTGTCTATCTATCTATCTATCTATCTATCTATCTATCTATCTATCTATCTATCTATCTATCTATCTATCTATCTATCTATCTATCTATCTATCTATCTATCTATCTATCTATCTATCTATCTATCTATCTATCTATCTATCCCCCCTCTCTCTTTTTCTCTTCCTCTCTCCCCCCCCCCCCTCTCTCTCCCTCTATCTCTCTCTCTTCCTCTATCTCTCTCTCTTTCCCCCTCTCTCTCTCCCTCATTCTCTCCCTCTCTCTCTCTCTCCCTCTATCTATCTCTCTCTCTCTCTCTCTCTCTTCCTCTCTCTCTCTCTCTTTCCCCCTCTCTCTCCCTCTCTCTCTCTCTCTCCCTCTCTCTCCCTCTATCTATGCAGATAAAATCAGACTGAATGTGACCCCTGAAGAACGTCAGTTTGAGACCCCTGTCCTAAACACAATTCATGTTTACTCCCACTGCAAAAAGGATGAGGCAGCGTGCTACAAAAGTAACCTACGGCAACAGGAAGTGAGGTGTGGCCGACGATAACATTAGTGGACAAGGTGATCTGCCTCGACCTGCCAACATGGGAGTGGCGGCTTTTACCGCTACGCACCTGAGCTGCAGCAAACGGCAAAAAAACCACAAAAGAATTTCACCTGGACTGTACTGTCAAGCTATGATCACCCTGGAGCTGAGGAATCCTTCTTAAAACATGCACTGGCATCATGACAAGTACTGAATACACACAAAACAAACTGAGTACACGCTATTAGAGACACACCTTTAAGCAAACACGGAAGAAGCCGAATTAAAAATGAATGAGTATAGTTAGTAAAGGTGTCATTTGTGTTATTGATGGCCTTTGATGTTCAGATATTAGTATTTTCATCAGATTAATCACAGGGTTATTTAATCATGATCAAAACAATGTGTCAATCAACTATTCTGTCTCTGTTTTGCTTTAGTTTTTTTGTGTTCAAATTTCCCACAAAATACACTAAGAAACCAAAAATGTAGAGGAAAAAAAACCCAAAACATGGTAAAAATCCACTAAAATTCACAACAAAATATAAACTAACACAAAAAAGTGATGAAAAATTCAAAACTTAATCAAACATTTATAAAATACAGAAAAAATACTTCAAAATATGATCAAATATCCAAAACATATGCAAAAAAATAAATAATAAATACAATTTTTGGTGATCAGTATCGGTATCAAAAAATGCTGATCGGTGCATCACTAATTGTAATTTAATATTTGCATAATTTAAAAAAATAATTATTTATTTCATGTTAATGTCCTGACAAGTGTTAGGGGTAAAAATAGGAGCCTGTCACTTTAAGAAGGTCTGTTGCACTCTGGGTGTTACATGTCTGGACGACACACGCCTTTAGAAGTGAGAAGAGATCACAGTTTTTCTGACCATGTTCGGACTGTGTGAATAAGTTCGTACATGTTTAGTTTTCTGTCTGTTTGGACAGAAAACACAGGCAGGGAATTCCTGTTTGTACTATATGTTTTATTTTGGATTTTGTTCAATAAATCTGAGAAGACGAACTTGTGAACTATGGAGGACACTTTTTAAAACACAAACCTACAGTTAGATAAGAATAAAAAGTTATGAATAATAATGGATAATAATGTTGAATAGAATCTAGTGGACTATATTATCCATGGACTGTCCTGAATGGCTACGCACCCCCCCCCCAAACATCTGCAATAAAAGGTATTTCTGTCTTTATTGTCATTATCTTATCTTCAGTGTAGTTTTATATTTTATTGTTCCTTATATACTGTCTTTTTTACGCCTTTTATACTTGTGTGTTTGCACTGTTTTTATCTTTTGGTGAACATGCCACACCAATCTCTTTGTTGTTTTGTACAATGACAATAAAGAATTCTATTATATTTCTATTTAGGGCTACATGATATTACAAAAAACTGATTTTTTTTTTTTTAACCCTGCGATATCCATATATTGTGATGTGAAAAAATATAACGACGCTAACGGTCAAAGAACATATGTTTCATTATCATCCTTCTTGTTGCCAAAATAATGAAATAAAACGAATAATTAAAAACTAAATAAATAAAATGTTGAAAATTAATTAAAAAAACTAATAAAAATAAATACATTTCACAACATCAACCACTGCGACCCCAAACAAAATGATGATCGACGACCATCTGTCGACAACCACACTGCATCACTCTCTCTCTCATACAGAACATCGGACCCTTCCTCCTCCAACGTTCAGTGCAACTACTGGTTCAGGTCATGGTCACTTCCTGTCTGGATCGCTACCACTCCCTCCAGCCTGTGCTATTGAACCTCTACAGATGCTGCAGAACGCTGCTGCACCTCTGGTATTCACTCAACCCAAAAGCGTCCATGTTACTCCTGTCTTCATCCAGCCGTAGTGTCTACCAGTAACTGCCAGGATCAACCACAACCACCAGACTTTGATCCTTTCCTTCAAAACCATGTCAGGAACTGCTTATCTGAAGGATCTGCTAAAACTGACCAACACAAAGCAGCTAGCGGTGTCTTCTACTCGCTCTAAGTGTTTAGTATTAGTCCGTCAGTGGTGGAACACACGCCCCCAGACTCAACAAGACTAGCATCATCTGTCTCAACCTTCAAGAAGCATGTGAAGACTGATGCCTGTGCTGGGCCAGACCTGGGTTAGACCTGTGTCTCTGTAAATGTCTACTCTACTTGACCCTGTATCAAAGTATTATATCTACCTTGTAACTGCTAGTGCTATAAATATGTCCTCTATTGTAAGTCGTTTTGGATAAAAGCATCTGCCAAATATAATGTAATGTAAATAAAAAAGACAAATAAATAAAAATAAATAAATAATACATTAATTAAAAAAAAAAATGTAAGTAATTAATTTTAATTATTTAATAAAGAATAAAATATATACAAATAAATAAAAACTAATAAAAATAATTGCAGAACCTGTGATGTGACTATTGCACACATGTATGTTCTGATGTCAATGCTCAAACAATATATTGTGCAGCTTTAATTCTATGCTATTCTATTCTATTCTATTCTATTCTAAGCAAAGCAATGAAGTTACTGGAATAAATGTAATACTTACACTCCTCCAATGACATCAATGGACTGCGTCTTCATGCCGTAGCCTGTGTCGTCCATGTTAATAACAGGAACCGTGATGTCAATGTTGACTCCCAGTTTCCCAAAATCTCTGTCACTAAACATTTTGAGGTGTGGAGACATGAAATCCTGTTGCAGAAACACAATATTAAGCTGATGTTATTTGGTTTATAAAACTAGAGGACACTACTCAGAGACTCAGAGACTCTTGTCAAGGCCAAATTTCCACTCTTTTTTTTCCTTTCACAATATTATCGCACCACAAATGATGGTGTAATTAGACTGTTTTGTTAGTTGTTGCCACTGGGTGAATTGGCTGCTTGTTAGTGTAGCAGTTAAAGACTTACAACAGTTTGTGGAAGTCTAAAAGGGTTTGTAATACACCAGCAGATACAGTCATGGAAAAGTCAAAAGTCATTAAAAACAATAGTTATGTAATCAAATACTAACTCCTGTGTGTGTCATGTGACTGAAATAGAGAAGAAAACAGAGTGAATAAAAGCACTGTTTAGCATTAGCCATATATATATAGCACTGTTTTCATCAGTATAATGTCGTACATATCGATGTAAGAACTGAAGTCATTTGTTTATTATCAAGAAAACCATGGACAATGAACAGATATCAGCTCTGAAATTAAACTATTATGAGCTATTTTTGTTGTTATCATTATATAGTGGTGGGAAAAAAGGGTTTGGGACACCCAATGCATTTGTAAATTATGTGATTTCTGAATGCTTTTTGAGTTTAGTTATTTTTCTATTTACCAATAAACACAAAAAAATCTCTGTCTGATGCAGCCACATGGTTTTGAAATCCAAAACATATTATTCCACAAATAATTCAGATTGAGTAAAATTCTAAAGGTGTCTGAAAACATGTTCTATATTATTATTATTATTATTATTATTATTATTATTATTATTATTATTATTATTATTATTATTATTATTATTATTATTATTATTATTATTATTATTATTATATTTCTTTTTAATACTGTACCAAAAAGCCATGTTCTCTGTGCCATGGTTTCCCACTGAGCACAGTTCCAGGAGTGTGTGGGTTTTAGATGAAAGTGCTTTGTTTTTTCCAACCTCTGAATTCACTGAATGTTTCACACAAAGAATAAAATGTCCAAGGTGAAATTGGATTATTTTCCTTTTGTTATTCATTCCTTTTTATTACACCAGTAGTGTCTTGTGATGATAAAAAGACATATTATTCTATTTTAAACCTTCATATATAAACTTTATACCGCTTTGTAATGTATTGTCTTCAAATGCACTTTATTTATTCCACTGACTGTAGAGCTTTATTCTGCACCGATTACTGTTACTCATTTATTTATTTATTTATTTATAACAGGGACTACGGATGAAAATTAGCATTGATGCTAACTCCTGACATGCTATTTTTCATCTGTTGTGAGTTCAGCTAAATCCTATTTCACCCCTTTGCCGTACCCCTACCCCTACTCCTTACACCTTACACCTAATTTATACCCTTCGTTAATTACAGAAACAGACATTTTCATCTGGGTCCAGTGTTAGAAATGAGGCTTAACCCCTTCAAACGGAGCTATAAGGGTATGAACTGGGACACCCCTTCAACACTACCCAACGTCATCAGTTCAGTTCAAAAACTACAGCTTTAACCATGAGCAAACCAACAATGTCTGCTGCTGTAGTTGTGGCGTTCTCCTGGGATATGACTGTATTTTTACTAATATCCACGTCCAATCAGAGAAGTGCTACAGTATGCACCGACCGATTACTCCATGTTTACGTAAATAGTGATTTTTTTTAAATGGAGAAAATGACCTTTACACATTGCGACTATGTCAAACTTTATACAATACGACAGTTATCACAACTGAACAGTTAATGACGGAGAATATACGGTACTACATTTGTGTACTTCTTTCATAGATGCCGCCATTTTGAAAAGGATTCGCATTGTATTCTGGGAAATTTCTCATACCTCTCCGTTTGGAGTCTGGAAAATCTCCATTTGAAGGGGTATAAAGCCCATCCCCTTCCACCCACCCCTCTGCCTTAACCTGAACAGAGACCCCCTAACCCTACATGTGGAATGAGAGTCAGCCTTAGTGTAGTTGTGGTACTCACAGACACAACTGGTCGCAGTGAATGGATCTCTAAACCTCCCCAGTCGCTGCAGTCCAGATACTCTCCTTCCTCCAAAATGTACTGTTGGCCCTCAAACCCGGGTTGGCTGTAACCCACCCAGCTACAGAGAAAGAGTACAGAAATTACTAGTCAAAGTGATATTCTTAAAATGCTGTTACACAACCTCATAATTGCAGTTTGGCACAGATCTGAATAAACTCTACTCCATGCCAAGATTATCATTTAGATTGATTTTTGTGGAAGGAAATGAGAGTGAAGTAGAAGAATAAAAACTCACAGTCCTCCAGTGACTTTTAAAGACCTCGCAGATGTCAGTTTTGTAGCAGAGTCTCCATCGTTTTCACAAAAATCGAAAATGTCAGTGTCGATTTCCAAACTGGAACCTTCGAAGCCAGGCCTCTCATACACTACAGCCTATGGAATAGAAAGAGAATGGCTCAAAAACACTGTGTTTACACCTAGTTATAAGCATAAATGCTAAATTAAATAAATTATGACTTTTGCTCTTGTTGTTGATAATAAATAAAAGTCATGGTCAATTCTAAAATCTTTAAATATCTATTCATACAAATACTATGAAATGAAAGTGGTCTGAATACAGAGGGACATTTTTTTATTTCTGCCAAAACACACTGTGGTTATACTGAAAACTCCTTGGACCTAACATGTGTTTTAGGTTTGGAAGTAGATCTACTTTATACTGGAACAAAATGCACCAAAAAAAAAAAAAAAAAAAGAAAAGCTTCAACAGCAAATTTTCTTTCTTTATACAGGTGGATTCTGTTGACTTTTGCATTACAGAGTTCATTAAATGTGACCCTCCAGCACAAAACCAGTCACTTGGGTCAAATTTCAGAAATTCAGATTTTATATTTATCTTAAAGTTCATTAAAAATGTTTGTGTGACACTAATTCAACCAATCAGAGGCTGTTTTTCAACATCGCCATAGAAACAAGGGCTTTAGTTTAGTGTAGAAGGCTTTGTTCTGAGGCCTCCCATTGGTTCAAATCTATAATTCTGTAGATTTCTATTCAAGGGTTGTCTAGAGGGAATCCCCATCTTTCCAACGGTACCAAACATGACGAGGAAATACCTAACGCCAGCGCCAAGGAAAGTCGTGTTTGGAGTCGATTTTTCTTTGTTTTAGATTTAATTACTGTCAGAGTCAGTTGTTGTTCTTCCTAAAAGACATGATTTGAAGAAATTACGCTAGGAATTTAACAAACACTCATAGTTAGAAGTGTTCAGGAGACATTTTACTGGGATTTTATCAAACTTCAAATTCGATAATTTTGACCCATATAACGTATTTAAGGCTAAAGTTAGAAAAACTGCTGTGACTGAACCACTGCTTTAATGATGGAGGGAAACAATTATACACTATATAAGACCATGGCTGTGTCCAAAATCACCCCCTACCCCCTTTATAGTGCACTATAAAGGGACCACACCATGTTGTAGGGGTGTCCGAATCTTTACTGAACTATGATTGATGATTAAAAGAAACTGGGACAGATTGAGATTGGACGTCATACCGACAGAGCTACAGCTGTTCAGTAAACTCTGCCTGTTGAATGACAGTTGTTTAACAGTTAATAACAGTTAATAGCAGTTAATAACAGTTAATAACAGTTAATAACAGTTAATAACAGTTAATAACAGTTAATAACAGTAAAACCGTCGTGAGCCAATTCTATTTTTTTATTTTATTGCAGACAATAAAACAAAAATAAAAAGCCTTTTAATTTTGTGAGAGACGACACCGTTACGTTTTAATTGTTCGACGGTGATGACGCGATTAAATCGAGCCATAGTCGTGTCTGAAAAGTTTTCCGTTGACTTCACTATGTAGTGCACTACATTTATTTCCCTATGGACGGAGGAGGGTGGAGTGAGTGAGTGATTTAGGACACAGCCCATGTCACCATTATGCACAACGTACCTTGACTTCACATGAATTTTCTATTTTAAATCCACCCTGAAACAAAAAACAAAGACAAGTCAGCAACAACCATGCCACTTAGTGAATTAAATATACACAGGAGAAAAAAGCTACGTTCAGCACGAGAAAGAAGCCAAGAAAATGAATAGAGGCAGACAATGCTGACCTTGAAACTAAGTAATTACTCTCCGTTCTCAGAGTGACAACCTTTATGCAGGATGACAGAAAGATTAATGACATAAATGGAACTGTCATTACAATACTAATTTACATTCAAATAGAAGGTAAACTACAAAGCGGATATTTTCTAGAGTATTTTTTGCTTTGTAATTTGTATGGAAAGCATTAGAAAACATTATCATTAATTAAAATTATTATATTATTACACTGGAAAGTAAAATATTCATCCAAAGTGTCTTTGTGGTTTCATGACACGACACAAATTATACAATTAGAGAACATAAAATATACCGTCAGGGGTTTGAGAGACACATTTTTCTGTCTGGGATCTGGTTTTAAAACCTCTTGGCAACTTAAAACTGTGCCCATTTAATGACCACTTAATGACAACCTGGCATTTGTATTTGTGATTAAACTCATGTTAACTTTATCTTGTTTGACGCACAGTTTCAGTAGGGCTGAGGTTTATGAATATTTCCCTTTAAATATATTCATTTCCTTTATATTTTTTATGTATAAATATTGATCCTCTTCTTACCTAGGTCTTCCTTGTCATTTCACTTAACTATGTATACAAATATATACTATTAAGTAGATATTTGTAATATATACTTGTATATACCCTAAAGATCTTTTTGACTTTCACTCTTTATTATTATTATTTTTTTATTTTTTACCTTATTTTTCATTTTCATTTTGCTTATTTATCTCGAACATACAACAAAAACAAAATAAATAAGATAATAAAATAAGTAAATAAAGGAATATTTTATACATATATATATATATATACAGACACATACATACAGTATATACCATATACTATAAGGAGTAATAAAAATACTTACATTTTCTCCAAAAATGGAGAATATATCTCCAATCATGCATACATTTGTCTACATACAAGCTAATCATAACCATAAATAGTTCAAGAGGGGGCAGAAAGAAACACAATGCTTATCTACACCTGCCCTTTTTATTTTTTTGCATTATAAAAATAAGAGCATTGTATCATCATTGTATAAATGTCTCTATACTATGTTGATGATGTTCAATAAAAAAGAATTATAAAAAAAAAACCTAAATATGCAAATGACTTATATTTGGCATTACAAAGAAACACAACGCACCATTTTCAGTGGCCTAAGAGACCCCACAAAGGGTGATGGAAAGCCCCAGGTCTCAGGAAAAGGGTACACTCCTGTCTCCAGAACAGCCAACATGCCCTGGAACCCTGGATCACTGAAAACCAACCACCTGAGAGGACGCAAAACACCCACAGTGCATGTTAATGAAACATTAAGCCAAAAGGTCCCACCACATTATGTCCTACCTTCCCTCATGTTGGTTTTAAATTGCTGCAAGTCATGACCTTCTATGCATTGTCCCTTTTAGAAAACCGTGTTAAGATGTTATTAAATGCAAAAAAACCCACAAGACTTGTTTTCTTCCGTCGCCTTCCAGCAGTTTCCAGCTTCTTTATAGACAATCAAAATATATGTGGTCATTTAAGCTTGGTAGATTAGGCATTGTTAGGCCCACCATGGTTTTAATTGGATTTTTACAATGACAGATGCATAAAGGTTTGATAAGAAAAGTCATTAATTCTTTAGGATAAAATGTCATACAATGGTAGACATGGGTGCGAGGCTTTTTTCTTCTAAATTCAAAGTGAGTGTGGACAGACATTACATGAACTGTGCCACTGTGCAACAAAAAACAACAAATACAAAACTAAGCCGATGCAGTCGTCTTCAACTGCTAGAGGTATATCCCCAAAATATGATGTTTCCAGTCACCCATCATTTCTATCACTCCCGTCCACCCATTCATAAACTTATATATTAAATACAAAATATAAAAGAATGGGTGGTATAGTCAATAATGTTTTATCCCAGTATAATTTGAGCCACTGGCGGTATATGGTATATATCAGGTTTACTCGTTAAGATGGGTGCAGGAATGGCACCGTATCCATATCTTCCCACTCTAGGACCTGTTTTCCAAAAGTATCGTTTTGGGGTACCCATAAGACCGGCCCCTTTTTGACGAAAGGCCAATCCGTAGAAAAGAAAAGAAAGTACGTCAGTTTCACGCCAATTCGTTTCTGTGCAGATGGAGTCTGAGTTGCCTGTTTCTGTTGTTGTTTTGTGTGAATGGGAAATGGAAGCAGTGGAGGGGACACACCACTTTAAAACACAGCATGTGTTGGTAACTCAGGGTGACCCATCACATTCCAAAAGGAGCGTGGAAAAGTGGTTTTCAGCAGAATGACACCTTTAACATGAAGGATATCCAACAGCAGCGGTTGAACCAAAAATATAAGATCTACAAATCTCTGTTCGAGGATAAAATAAGAAATGAAGTAGAGCAGGGGTCTCAAACTATTTTTTTTCAGGGGCCACATTAAGCCCGATTTGATTTCCAATGAGCCGGACCAGGAAAATGAAAACATAATAACCTATAAAAAATAATGACTCCAAATTTTTGTCATTGTTTTTAGTGCAAAAAACTCCATTAAATTATGAAAGTACTTTTATAAATTATCCAAATGCAAAAAAAAGGAACATTTCATAAGGAAAATAAAGTAAATTTTAACAATATTCTGCCTCAGTTTATCATTAGTCGATGTGTTTTATTATGGATCAGTTCTACAAAGACATTAAACTCTTAGTAACAGAAGCAGAAAATGCTTTAAATTGTGTCTAATTTTCTTTAGACATTTCAGGTTGTTCACATTTGATCATATTATGATTATATTATTGTTACAGGATAGTTTCTAAATGTAAATATTTTCAGAAATGAATGTTAGTTTTTGCAGTAAAAAAAATGACAAAAATTTTTAAGAGAAGAAAATATAGCCTTTTTTTTGTTATTCTCTTCAGCCCAGGGGCATTGGAACATTTGGTGGGCTGCATGTTTGTGACCCCTGAAGTAGAGACAGTACAGACTTTACCTACTGTAACAAAAATATATTTTCGAGTACAAGAGCTAAGAATAAAAATATAAAAGTACCACAGCTGAAGTTGTTATGGGCAAAACAGTGAGTGAAGAGCTCAGCTGTTTTTTTGCCACCATTGTCTGAAGCTTTTGTCAAGGTGTTAACTGTTGCAACAACTTTCCAAAAGGTGCCAAGGTAAAGCTGCAAAAATAGCTGTGGGAAATGGTCTAGTGTCTTTAAATTCCTCCAGGGGCAGGGCACGGAATGTCCTAAATACCTGCCTCTTTTGTGGAAAAAACATTTTCCACATTGCCACCGTCTACCTATAACATCTTTGTTTCTCTCTCTCTCCTTTGCTTTCCATGTGCCCCCCCCCCCCCCCCCCCCCCCCCCCCCCCCACACACACACACACACACACACACACACACACCCCCACCACGCCCACACTGTCTCTTTTCTCACATGCAGCAGCAGGACAGACATTCCTGAGCAGGCACAGGAGTAAGAGCCAACCCAAAGACAAGGATAAACACAGAGCAAAGTAGTAATGATTATTAGCTCTCAGCTATTTGTCAAAACCAAACACCGAGAGCATCCTATTAAAGTGACACCGAGCACAGCAGGCAACTCTTCCACACTCTACACTCTGGTGCCTTTAGCAACAACAGAACCAGCGCAAAAAAACAAAAAAAAACAACCTGGATTGTCTCATTATCTGCAAAGCAAAGGCACAATTTCTTCACAATTTAGCCCCTGCATTCTATTTCAAATAAGATCTAATCCCCCAGATAACTACTTCTCTACTTCATGGATCAATTTTCTAGCTAAAGTAGTTTTTTTTTTACCAATTTCTCTGCTTTCCCAAGGGTGAAATCTTGTTTTTTTTTTTCTGAAAACACCATACTTACACCCCAGAGTGCACCTGGATGGAAGCGGTGCTTAGCGGGATGCCAAATGAACCTGTCTCTACTGTGTCGTCATGGTAAGGTGTTACTCTACCGCGCCCCTCTGGTTCAGTAAACAGATCAATATGAGGAAGGCTGTAATCCTACAGAGAAACAGGAAACAAACACATTATCAACAACAGAGGCAGAAAAAACTAATTCTCCTCCTCCGTCGTCTATAGCGTGTATTTTTAAATGCAATTTACTGAGGTCTAATTGGCCAGAGTATCCTTCACATTTGCTGCTCTAAATGAATCTAGACTGAATATCAATAATGCAATACTATAGCATTAAGAGTGGCCAAGTCTGCTGACAGCGACTCTACGCACTGACGAAGACATGATGTGGAAGTGTTTAAACCGGTGCACTCACCCAGACAGCGAGTCGAATTGAGCCGATCAGCATTGATGAGTCGCTCTGCGGTTTAGTTTCGAGCCCAGAGTCTGCCCACACATTTGTTAATTCAATGGTCTCCTCCTCCAAAGCGATGGTGCGGCCCTGGAAGCCCGGCTTCTCATACAGCACCCAGCTATAGGGAAGGAAAACATGGAGGATTTGTCATAATATAGTCATTTATACACACTATCACCATGATGCTGCGGAGTCTGTTGAACTGAAATACACTGGGGAAAAAAAAGAAAAAACAGGGGTGGTTGATTTGTTATTTATTATTTATCACCTCCACCAACAAGGTTATGTTTTTGCCAGAGTCTGTCTGTTTGTTAGCAAGATAAGTCAAAAAGTTATGGATTTATTTTGATGAAATTTACAGAGTAGTTGGTAATGGGGAGATCTGGAAGTGATCACATTTTGGTGGTGATCGGGGGGGGGGGCAGATTTTGATGCAATTTTCATTTCACGTCATGACTGAGTACGGCAGATTCTGTGTGTGTTCTTCGAGCTTGTTTTTGGAGGAGAGGCGTGCATTAAGTTGATTTGCAACTACATGTTCTGGTATTTTGGACAGGAAGGAACAGTTAGACATGGGTTGTAAACTGCGAGAGAGAAGTTTGCTCTGTCTTCAGCCAAATACCTCTATATAATTATTGTAGATATGTTTAGATATGTTATATGTTATTGGTTTGGACACGACACAAGCACAACTGCTAATGCCTGTACTGCTGCACTATTACACTGTCTATCTGTCTTTGTTTTATCCATTTCTTGTCTATTTTGTTCAGTTTCTATTCATTTTCTGTCCTTTTTCATAGACTTTGCTGCTTATTTTTTTTTTCTTTACTCATTTTTATTTTTATATTTGTCCATTTTCCCCTTATTTTTTACATGTTTGACTGATTTGTAATCCTCCCATCTATCAAATTGTATTTATTTTATCCACTTTCTTGCCTATTTTGTTGATTTTTTTTTTTAATTTCCTCTCATTTTATACATTTTGCTGGCTTATGTGTGTCAATTTCTTCCTTATTTTGTACATTTTGGACTGTTCTCTTTCTCTCTCTCTCTCTCTCTCTCTCTCTCTCACTCTCTCACTCTTACTCTCTCTATTCCTCTGTTCTGATTACATAAAAAAAATCTTTTTTTAATGATGACTGCTGGTGGTTTGGTCTCTACACTATGCTAAATTTCCTCCGTTAGGTTTGAAACACAATATACAGTCTTGTTTACAGTGTCACACATATTGAATTGTAGCTGCTGTATCATGGCACATATTGTATAACAACATTCTTGCCCTGGTGATACAATACCCTGGTATTATGGTATAATGTTATGTGCCCTGTCACATGTAGGGAGCTTAACAGGTAGCACTGACATCCAAAACCACTTGACCCTAATTACAACTATACTCCCCTTTTTTTTTTTTATCAACATTGCTCCTTACCATCCTCTGACAACCTTCACAGATACAAGAGGTGAAAGCTGCAGAGACGTAGCATCTTCTACGTCCTTGTAAATTTCATAAACTTGTCCGCTGAATGGAGCTTTCTCAAACAACACCATCTGGAGAAAAACAAGAAGCGCAAATGTAAAAAAAAAAAGAAAAGAAACCCATTAACATTAACTGTTAAAAGAAGTCACAAACGGTAAATTGCATTATATTCTTACTACATCACACAAAACTAGGATTCATTAAGTGCCAGAAGGGCTCTAACAGCTCTTTGCTGCTTTTTTATGCCTTCATAACTATATATTTAACAGTTATATTTTAGAAAACCATTCATGGGAATAGCATTAGTGAACACCCCAGGGTCCAATGAGTCATGTTAGGATAATAGTTGAATTTTTACTTGGTTAATACTGAACTGAAAAAACAGTATTATCCCCTACTGTGTTTGTTTTAATAGAAAATTATCAAAAAAATTTAATAAATAAATAAATAACAAGCTTCCTCATACAATTTCAGTTCTGTTTATGTTTGCAGTGTCATTAGACCCACATCAGATAATTTATACAATATGTTGAGTGCCAACAACAAAATCGTTTCTCCTTCGCAGTTGACCTTGTACAATAATGAAGTACCACAAGTTTTGCACTGCACTGGCAACACCACATTCCAGGTCTTTAATCACATCCAGCTCTACACAATTTTTTAGGCATTGTTTACCCCCAAGAACACCATATGAAAAGCAGATGTTTCTACAGAACAGAGAGTTGTCTGTCCAGATTCCTCTCACCATCTTGTTTCTATTTTCTATCAGGCAAAGCTGTGCCAACCCTACCTTTCCAGGGCGCTTGTGAAATCCCTTGGCAACTCTTATCTGGAATGCAAAAACAGAATTAGAATTACAACAAAGACTGCAGAACATGACAAATATCTGTAAAATGCCAGAGTAGACAAAATGCATTTGCTTGTGCTGCAAGGCTGCTCCTGATTTTCGTGACCTTTAGGGTTCTCCTGGGCCCATGGACATAAAAATGGATTAGTACTGTACATTTATTACAGCAAAAACAGCTGATTTAATTACTGTAAGTAATTGTAATGATTTTTTTCAAAAATGCATTAGAGGTTTGGACTAAGGTAGGTAGGTAGGTAGGTAGGTAGGTAGGTAGGTAGGTAGGTAGGTAGGTAGGTAGGTAGGTAGGTAGGTAGGTAGGTAGGTAGGTAGGTAGGTAGGTAGGTAGGTAGGTAGGTAGGTAGGTAGGTAGGTAGGTAGGTAGATAGGTAGGTAGGTAGATAGGTAGATAGGTAGATAGATAGATAGATAGATAGATAGATAGATAGATAGATAGATAGATAGATAGATAGATAGATAGATAGATAGATAGATAGATAGATAGATAGATAGATAGATAGATAGATAGATAGATGTCCAGCAGCAAAATACAGTCACACACCAATAAATAACAAACAAACAAAGAGTAAAATCTGTAATAGGTGTCAAACTGAGCTGCAGAAAATTAGCTCTAGTCTTATAAATTATTCAAATAAATCTAAACTGGCATGTGAGACAAAAGAGTGAGTGTCAGAGTGAGGACAAACCTGTTAGTCCCACCGTCATATACAACATACTCCATATCCTAAGACAGGTACAGTTTTTATTGGTGATAATATGTGTGCTTTCTCACTCACATTAGCACTTGTCTTCTGTAGCTGTTTAAGCTCAGGAAGAGTAGTTTGTGTGTTTGGAGACATCCCAGGAAACCGTGGAAGTTCTGCTTTTACACTGGAGGCTGTTTCACTTCCAGGGTTTGAAGTTGCCATTTTTCCATCCACCTAATTCATAAAACCACCAGGTAAGAATGATTGAATCATTTAAGTTGTTATGAACCATTTAGTCGCTTAACTGCTTGACCCCCGCCCCCCTAGAAAACAGTACTTTATTTGTTAGACTGTGACATCACGTCTCTTTTTAGTCTATGGTTCTTCATTGTCTTTACTTTCTCTTTCTTAGAACAACATGCAGTAAAACTAACCTCTGTGTTGATTCGCTCCTGTCCTGGTACGTTCTGTGCTGGTTTTCCTACTTCTCGAGGGAGGTACTTCTCTAAATAGTCCGGCAGCTTGATGTCGTTAAAGGAGGGAAGTGGAGGGCCTGAGTCACTGACCGCAGCCTCTGCAGCGGGGGTTTCCTCTCTCCTGTTTGGGGGAATGCTCTGCTGCTTGGACAGAGGAAGTTGAAGTGGACCTATAGCAGTGGGGCTTTGCAGGGGAGACTGGGGTAATGGTGAAGGGCTCGGCTGGGGGGTTTCGCTAGGTGACACATTACCAGAGTTGGTGGCCTCTGCTTGTGTTTGACCGCCGTTCCTCTTCCCTCTGGTGAAGCTGGAGGTAGTGAGACTGCTAAGGACACAACTCCCTTCCAAACGAGATTTCACTTTGATCTGCTCGTCTTTCTCCTCCGTAGCGTTATCCTCCTCCTCCACAGGTGTCTTTTCCCTGAACCGAGAGTGGGTGTCCAGACCGCTTAGTAACATGCTCCTATCTGCAAAACTAACCCTGGCAGGTTTGGGTGCGGGTTTCGACTCTTTGCTCTGAAGACCAGCTAACGGAGATGAGTCTAAAGAGAAGTGAATTTTCTTCCTCAAGCCAAATGTGAACTCGTCAGGGTCGAACGTTGACTCCTTGATGGCGGGCATGGCGAATGGGGGCTGCGGTGGCCGGTGGTGGGTGTGTTTACGTGGTGGCAAAGAGAACGGGGCGCAGAGCTTTTTGATTCTCTCCACGAAATCTTCATCGTCGAGCTCACCAGATGTGTCCAGAAGGTTGCTCTCACTTCCGGAAGATGTCAGTTTAGTTTCTGAAAATCTGGGTTTCTGTTTGGGAAAGTCTACATCCAGCCAGCTGGAGGGGGCATCTTGTCGTGCGGTGGAATCGTCTTTGCTTAGTCTCCGCGGTAAATTGAACCTCTTCATGGCTGAGCTGTGCGAGTCAGGGATCAGCCTATTAGCCTCTGGGAAAGTGGGCGCTTTTAAAGATTGACTCGGCTTGTTACTGACTTTCTTTTTGACTGCATCTGGTTGTGGATGTAGGGAGATGTCGCCATTAGCAAGGAGTTCATTCACTGGCAGATCTAATGTTTTCCCAGCTGTCTTCCCCATCAAATTTACTTTGGAGTTTGGAGCAGCGCTATCTGAAGGCCTCTGAGTTATTTTTTCTGTGCCCTTGACTGTGGTATTATTCCCAATGCCTGCTCTGGTGTTTGATTGCTCACCGTGTGAATGGCTAGGAGATGCTTTAATTAAATCTCCAGAGATCTTGACTTCTGGGGCAGCCAGTTTGACAGACAAACTTTTACTCCCATCATCCTGCTTTTCTGCATTACCACTCATAGGCGTTGTGACAGAAATAGGACTCGTTTCTGTGACAGATGGTTCTTTTTTTGCCACTTTATCGTCAGATTTTGCAGTTATTAGCACTGGGCTGTTATTAGTAGCTTTTGTACTCACTTCCTTTTGTACTGTACTTGTATTGGTAATAAGCTTTGAACTGAACTCGCCATCTTTAGGCCCATGTGCATGTGAGTCATCAGCAGAGTTCTTCATTTTTTCCACAGATACAGATTTAGGCTGTGGTTCTGTTACAGTCACTACTGGCTCTTTTTCTGTTCCAGGGATTTTTTCAGTTTCCGTCTGCAACCCAGACACGTTTGTAAGCATCTCTACTTTCGACAGCCCTTTATCACTGCCGGTCCCACACACAGCCTCATTAGCTTGTGTGCCGACACAAACAACATTGTTTTCTGGATGTGTGGTCGCCGGGTGACTGACACGCTGTGTTTGAGCAGGGAGGTCTGAAGAGCCACTAGTATTTACTGAGGACTGAGGGACTGGTTTTGGTTTGCTGACTTGTGGTTTTGTTAAGTCTTCAACCAGCTTGTCATCTGTAGACGCCTTTCCTGAAGACAAAACCTTTGCTTTGTTTTTATCTTTGGTCTGAATCTGATTTTGATGTTGACTTGCTGCTTTTTGTTGTTCTCCCCGCCTGCTTTATTATTAAATCTGTGTTCTTGTTTTGATGTTGACTTTTTTGCCCAGCATCTTTTTTATGAGCCTTTGATCCAGATGTCACTGAAAGGTCTGTGTCTATTTTGGGGTGTTCAATAGGTGGCTCCTTCTTCTCCCCTGACAGAGTTTTCTCATTACGTTGTTCAACCACAGGTGAAGGGGAGGAGGAGAGAGATGATTTTCCATCCTTTGAGGTCATTTCCACCTTCTGTGTCAATGCAAGTCTGTGTTCGTCTGCTTTTTCCTCTTTTTTGGCTGAAACACCACCATCCTTGTCAATAGGCAGCTGTGTTCCACTGCAATAAGCTGCAGTATCAGGTTCATCCTTACTGACGGGCAGTTTTGGTAATCCCTCTCGCCTGTTGTCTTGTTTGTCGATATTTTGTACATTTGTTTCGTCTGATGCCTTCAATTCCTTTTTAAGTGCTGGTTTGGCATCAGTGTTGTCAGTATTTTTGGGGACTTTATCAGACGGTAAAAAGACTTCCTCTAAGACGTGTTTAGTGTTCTCACTTTTATTTACCTGTTCTTCAAGGCTTGTCGTACCTGTTTTAGTTTCACTACTTGGACTTAAAGGACTGGTCGCTTCTTTACTTTTCCTTCTTTTAGAGCGGGATCCTGTTCTGTTCGGGCCTTTAGACTGTGGACTAATGTTTGAAGTCCCTTCTGCAGAGCTATCTTGTCCTTTATTTGGAACAACAGATTCTACAGTGTTTGGTTTTGTGTTCTGATTTGCAGTTTTTAAGACCCCTTTCTTTGTTACTGCGGAGTCTGTTTGCTGTTCTGAAAGAATGTCATTGTTTGACCCTCCAGCGGTGGTATTTGCACCCTCCGACTCTGGCATTGTTGTTGTATGTGTCTGCTCTTTATCATGCCGTTTATCCTGACCATCCAGTTCTGACTTTGATGCTGTCACAGAGGAGGCGGTTTTGTGAGACATTCTTGTCATGGCTGACTTCTGAGATATTTTCCCTCTGTCTTCTGTTCCACAAGCATCTGCAAAGTTCTTGGCTCGTTCTCTGACCGACATGAACTTGTCTCTGCCAGGTGATGCTGAGCTGGACCTCGATGTGCCATAACGCTCAGCCGATCTTGATCTCTGCTCTGATAATGCGTCCACTTTCAGCCTGTCGGTGTGTTTTCTAACCGGAGAAACATCAGCGCTCCTCGGGATCTGGGTGGATGGTTTTTTAGCCCCCATCGATCTCTGACCTTCAAAGAGGTTGATTCTATCTGCAATCCGTCCAGCAGATGACTTATTTTCTTCACCGGTTTTCTTCAGGTCTTGTAGTCTGTGGTAAATAGAAAAGTAAAGTTAGAAAATTAAAAGAAATAGTTCGCTATTTTTCACATTAATCTGTCTTGGATCAGCATCTTTACTCTGGTGCACCCACAGTGACTTACCCCCGACAGTGTCCTGTTAGTCGAGTTCTGGTCTGGTTTTGGTCAAAGCGAAAGTAGTCCCGGCAGGTTTCCTGGGGTCAACAAAATACAATGTGTTTCTTCTCAAAACAATATGTTTGAATGAGTGATTTACTTGCATAACAAAACTGTCACAGAACAAAAACTCACAACTTGTAATTGCTTGGAGCTACTTTCTCTTAATAGTGATCAATGTTTGTTGTCACTGTTAACAGCTGTGCACCTGCACGTAGCAGCCACTAACACTGCCAAACAACTGATGAAAGTAGTTTAGTAAGGCGCACAGGAAAAAAATCTGTAAAATTAAGTAAAATGAACCAAAATATTCAGGAAAATTAACAAAAACGGACAAAATAATCCACAAAAGGAACAAAAAAAAAAATTTTTATAAAATGAACAAAAGATACCTTTTTGTCATTTTATGGATTATTTTGTTCATTTTAGTTCATTTTACTGAATATTTTTGTTCTCTGTGCCTTAGCAAACTTCTTTCATCAGTTGTTGGCCAGTGTTAGCAGCTGCTACGTGCAGGTATACAACTATTAGCAGTGACAACGCACATTGATCACTATTGAGAGAAAGTAGCTCCAAGCAATTATGAGGTGCGAGTTTTTGTTTCAAGACGGTTTTGTTATGCAAATAAATCACTCATTCAAACACATATTGTTTTGAGAAGAAACACATTTTATTTTGTTGACCCCAGGAAACCTGCCGGGACTACTTTCGCTTTGACCAAAACCGGAGCAGAACTGGACTCACAGGACACTGTCGGGGGTAAGTCACTGTGGTCACTGTGGGTGCACCAGAGTAAAGATGCTGATGAAATATAGTGAACTGTCCCTTTAAAGGTTCATCCTAACGTCTACTTTAACGGTCCTCATTCTCTTGTAGGTAAAGTTTAATCTAACCTACATTTTAGTCTGTGTTTATCTTTGTTGAGCCATTTATGAATCATCGGGCTGTACTCTTGGGTCATGACTCACTGTATTGTTTTACAGTACATACAAAAGTGATATTCCACCCATAGAAATTAGAACTCATTTGTTACAAACTATGACAAATTAAACAAAACATTGACAGTCAAATTAATATGTATTCTAAACCACAGCAAAATTAAACATGAATCCATACTAAACTTAACTAAACCGTACTTAACGTTACTGTATCTGGGAAATCATTGATTCATTCATATTATTATAATTTATCAGTGCTAAATGTGAATAACACTATGGGTGTTACTTCTCACATACAGTGTAGAACCTGATTGACGCTAATTAGTGTAGTGTAAAATATTAACTTTTACTAATGTAAGATTGACTCTGGAAATGTAACTCTAGGTTCAGTGTAAAGCTGCACTACACAATATATTGTTTGAGCATTGACATCGTAATGTACGTGTGCACAATCAGTCACATCACAGGTCCTGCAATTATTTTTAGTTTATGTTTTATTATTTTTTCATTTCTATATATTGTCGTCATCGTCATCTCCCGCTTATCCGGGTCATGAGGGCAGCATGCACAGCACAAAAGCCCAGACTTCCCTCACCCCAGCCATGTCAACCAGCTCGTCCAGGGGAATCCCGAGGCGTTCCCAGGCCAGCCGAACAGATATAATCCCTCCAGCGTGTCCTGGGTCGGCCCCGAGGTCTCCTCCTGGATGGACACGCCCCAGAACACCTCCACAGGAGGCGTCCTCACAAGGTGCCCGAGCCACCTCAGCTGACTCCTCTGGACATGGAGGAGCAGCGTCTCTACTCCCAATCCCTCGGCCGCTTGTACCCGTGACCTCATTCTTTCAGTCATGACCCAAAGCTCATGACCACAGGTGAGGGTCTGAACGTAGATCGACCGGTAAATCCAGAGTTTGCCTTCTGGCTTAGCTCCTTCTTCACCACAACAGATCACTTTAGCACCCGCATTACTGTGAATGTCATCCCAATACGCCTGTCGACCCCCCGCTTAATCCTTCCGTCACTGGTGAATAAGATCCAAAGGTCCTTAAACTCCTCCACCTGAGGCAGGACCCCCCCCCCCCCCCCCCCCTGACCCAGAGAGGACACTACCCTTTTCCAGCTGAGAACCATTTGTATATATTAAATTTATTTTATTTTTTTAAGTAATTTATTGTTCATTTATTTGTAGTTTTTTTATTCATTTTATATTTATTTGTCTTTTTTATTTATTCATTCATATTTATTCATTTATTTATTTAATTATTAATTTTGTATAATTATTTGAGCTACAAGTAGGATGATACTGAAACGTATGTTCTGTTAATCTGTTTGACCGTTTGCGTCAGCACCACACAGCTGTTATATATTATATACTATACCCAGCTGTTATATACTATATACTATACACAGCTGTTATATACTATATACTATACACAGCTGTTATATATTTTTTCATATCACAGTTGTTTAAAAAAATCATAATGTCACTTTTTTTCCTAATATCTCATGCAGTCTTAATTCATAATCAAACACAATCCTATTTGTACATAATAAATACTGTCTGAACTCATGTTAAAATAAACCTTACCTGGGTTCTATCTTGGCTTTAGTCTTATCACTTGCTTCATCTTTGGTATTCTTGGACGTTGGTTTATTATCCTGTTTGACTCCAGCTGGACTTTGCTCACCTTTCAAAGGCACATTTTTGGAAAAAATCTTCACCTCGCTCCGAGAAACCTTCATGCTCCTTCGTTTGGACTCTGGCGTCTCGGTCTTCCTCTCCACTTTGTAAAAGCTGTCATCATCATCCTCCATGTTTGCGCTGGCATCCACCACACGTGCCAGAGCGGCTGAAGTGACGAAGTTTGAGTCCTGGAATGTCGCTTCCCCTCCTTCAGGTGAGGCCTCAGGGGTGGGGTTACATTTAGAGGAGGAGTTTACACTCACAGGTGTCTCTGGACTTTTACCCTGAGGACTGCCGGTCAATGGTGTCTTCTCTGATGTGGGGAATCCCTTGTGGGCCGGATGTGCGGTGGAGGGACTATTTTCTTGGGAGCTGTTCCCTCCATCTCCCTGGGAGTTTTTCCTGCTTTTCCTTCTGGCTGTGTTTTTTCTCCCCATGTCGTCTACTTGTAACTGTCCTGGGTTCACTTCAGATTCTACCTGAGAGTCTTTGCCTGCTTCCACTACTACACTGTAATAAGTCGCCTCCCCTGCCGCCCCCCTCTCATTTATTGACCTCTTTGACGAATCATAAGTGGGTGATGTCGGTGACCTGGGGACGACCTGGAGGCTTTTCTTCACTTTGGTGCAGATTACGTCCTGTCCTGCACAGGGGGTTTTGTTGCAGTGGGTCACACTGGTCTCCTCCAGGTACACGTGGAGCGTCTTGCTTGTCTGAGCTTGAGGCCGGCGGTGGGACAGCTCAGAACACCATGGCACTTCTGACTTGGCAGAGGGAGAGTGATGTGTCAGATGACTGGCATTTTTATCTGGGGTAGGATTCCCGCCCAACAGAGTACCGTTGCTGTTCTCCTCCCTCCCCTTGCCCTGCCCTGTTCTCTCCACAGATGACTCCTCCTCTTCCTCCTCCTCTTCCTCCTCCTCTTCCTCCTCCTCTTCCTCCTCCTCTTCCTCCTCCTCCTTTGGACCTCCTTCTCCTGGCTCTGTGCTGTTCACGTCTCTGTGGGCAGACTGCGTGGCGTCCTCTTGTTCAGAGGGGAAAATGTCTCTGGCGACAGACGGCGAGTTGGGATTGGAGCTGTGTTCTTTCACTTCTTTACCGTCTTCTACTCCCTCTGCTTTATTAACCTGATCATCAGGGTTTTCAGTCGGACTCTTTGGACTCCTTCCCCTCCATGGAGAGAACCAGCTCCCAATTCGGCCCAAGACCCCAGTGCTGGGCTGCTCCTCTGGGCTCTCAGACTGAAGCAAAGCAGAATTTAAAAAAAAAAAAAAGAAAGAAAAGATAATGACTCACTTACATGACTGCGATTATTGCATGAAAAGTTGAAAAACATGCATATTTGAACTGAATATGCATCGACTTTAACCCTTTGATGCATGAATTATGAGACCCTTAGTCAATATTTTTTATTCCGCTTTAGGTGTGAAAAAAGCTATATTTTTAATGAACCTATTGTTTTATGGAGTTACAAAAATATCCACTCAACTGGAAAACATGTGTTTAAGCTTTGAACCAAAGAAACATGCATTTAAAACCAGAGGTGAAAGTAACTAAGTAAAAGTACTTCATTACTGTACTTAAGTGGATTTATTTTAGATATCGGTACTTTACTAGTGTATTTATTTTTCTGGAAACTTTTTTACTTTTATTCCCTACATTTTTATATAACTATCTGTACTTTATTCTCTTTACATTCTGAGAAAAGACTCGTTATTTTTTCACACTAAACACATGTGACAGTTTGAAAATGAGTCATTTTAGAGCAAAAATCAGTGGAGGAGAGGAACTGTGACTTTATATATTAGAGTTATATGACTATTATCTCACAACTTTGACTTTTAATTTCACAATTTTAATATTTTATCTTAAAATTATGCTTTTTTAAAATCTCATATTTATTACTTTGTTTAAAAAATCTCATGACTTTTTATCTCAATTTCAACACAATAACTTACTTTTAAAGGCTTTAATTTTGATACTTTTGAAACTTTTCCTGGTTAAATAAATATTGTGTTCATGGCAAAAATATATATATAGTTTTACTTTTTACTTTTGTACTTTATTACAGCTGAAAAATGTTACTTTTTTTTTTACTTAAGTAGAAGAGTTGAATCAGTACTTCTGGTTATACTGTCCCTCACTTATAGGTAATTATGTCTTTTTCATATTATTTGATATTTTGTGAATATTTGTATTAGTTTCTGTTTAAGTTGTTACTTATTTTTTCTACGTTTTGTTTTTTCATTTTTATTATTTTTCTTCAATTGTGTTCTGTTAGTGTCTTACTTTGGTCATGTTACATATTATTTTGTTAGTTTAATATTCATTTTTGTTCATTTTACTGATCACTTTGCAAGTTTTTCTTCATTTTGTTGCTTATTTTATCTTCTTTTTTTTTACTGTGCAATTGCTTAAGTCTCAGGAGTTAAAGGGTTAATTACAGTCTAATAAAAACAAGCAATTGTTTTACAGGTAAACAGGTTAGTGCAGATAGACAGAACAGTTACAGTAATGATATGAACTAAAACAACAAAACCCATGAATATAAAAGAGAACAACTGTAGAACTGTGACCAGATGCATCAAAGGGTTAACTGAAAAGTTACATATAGCAGTGCAAACATTATGAACTATCTATGAACAATGAGGGAGTGCAGGTTTATTTATGACCCAAATATAAGTAGGGGTTGTTCATAGACTTTTATTTATTTTTTTTATCTTCTTTTTTTTAGTATGGCCATGCAGCTCTCAGCACAGCAAAGACATGCTCATGACTGGGAAGCTTACCGTAGAAAATACCATATCATTCAGACTCTTTACGTAGGTTGTGAACATGTTTTTGGTTTAGAACAAAAAATCCTACAGAGTATAAAACAAAAAAAAACAAAATCATTCCACCAAGACAAACAATAAAAGCTGAAAAATATAAATAAAAAAAAAGATCATCTGTCTTTAGCAAAGTGATGGATCCATATTAAACACAAACTCTGCAGGCTACTGAGCAATTTTAGAAGATCATTATTATTATTTTTTGGGATATTATTTGGAAAACAACTCACCCTCAGTTACAGAAGAAAACTTTTCGTGCCTCTTCAACACATCCCAGTTTGTTCAACATCAGTTTGACACTAAAATGCATCTGACTGATGAACACGTTGTTCTTAGTCCATGCTGAATCCAGCAAAGGATCCACTAATACACCAGAGCAATACTCATGCATATTAGTGTTGTCTAAGTTCTGCCCCCTCCAGCGAGGCGCACGCAGCTCTGGCGAGTGATGCCTTCATGGACAACTCGGAAAATTCTATGATTTGAAAACTCAATTTGAAAATGTTTTATTTTGTTGCTGTATTAACCATTGTATTATGTGAAGGGCAGAGGTAGGCAAAGTATTGACATTCTGTACATAAGTAAAAGTACACCTACTTCTGTGAAAAAAATATCTGGTAAAAGTAGAAGTACTGATTCAACTCTTTTACTGAAGTAAAAGTAAAAAAGTACAACTTCTGAATTGTAATGAAGTAAAAAGTAAAGCTGTCATTTTTTTTACTATGAATGAAATAATACTTATTTAAGCAGGAAAAAATAAAAATAGAATATCTTAAAATAAATCGTTTAAAAGTGAGTTAGTGTGTAGATAATGTGTTTTATTAGGTCATGGTACTCAGTTTAGTGGGTATGGAGAAAACATTTAGGAAAAATTAAAAAGTCATGAATAGGACATTTAAAAAAGTATAATTATAAAATTAAAAACTATAAATCGTAAGAAAATAAGTCAAGATTATGAGAAAATAAATCTAAATTATGATAGAAAAAGTAAAAATTATGATATGGTCAGTCATAGTTTGTGATTTACGACTTATTTTTCATACTGTCACATTTGTCAAGTTTGAAAAAGTAATGAGTCTATTCTGAGAATGTAAAGAGTATAAAGTACATATATTTATATAAATGTAAAGAGTATAAAGTACATGTATTTATATAAATGTAAAGAGTATAAAGTACATATATTTCTATAAATGTAAAGAGTATAAAGTACATATATTTATATAAATGTAGAGTATAAAGTACAGATATTTATATAAATGTAAAGAGTATAAAGTACATATATTTATATAAATGTAGAGTATAAAGTACAGATATTTATATAAATGTAAAGAGTATAAAGTACAGATATTTATACAAAAATGTAGGAAGTAAAAGTAAAAAGTTGCTAGAAAAATAAATACTCAAGTAAAGTACAGATACCTAAAAACTATACTTAAGTACAATAAAGGATGTACTTCTACTTAGTTACTTGCACCTCTGATTATGTTAAGGTTTTTCATCATGAAAAAGGTCAGAATTCAGACTTTTTTTTAATATTTGATTTAATTTTAATTTTGCAGTGGTTCAAATCCTCTTGTGTAGGATACAGGCTGTACAAATACTACAACTGACATTAAAACTGACACTGACTTTGTCAATGAGCAACTGCAAAGACACTCAAAATCCCTACATTATCTGTGTCCCATGAAGGCATCAGGGGGCCGTGTCCAAACAAAGTTTTCCAGGGGAAATGACGCAGTAACTGTGTGGCTTTCAGAGGCTGTTCACTTCACTTTTTTGGGTTTTCTAAATGTGCATGCCTTTCTCTTATTTGGCGGGCAGAGCAGTCAGTGTTTCCATGCTTTTGAGTCGAGGAACTTAACTCTTTACTTTCTTTCATCAGGACAAAGTCATGGTTTGGAGTTTTTCTTGTTGTTTTTTTTTTTTGTTAAAGCATACGTCTGTCTGTCTGTCTGTCTGTCTGTCTGTCTGTCTGTCTGTCTGTCATTACATGTTAAATGGGGAAAAAAAAGTTTAAAAATAAAAACTGACATGAACCACCCTAACCCAAAGGTGTGGCAGTGAACACATCGTTTTACCTATTTTATTTAATAACGGTCCATTAATCTTGCATTATACACACAAACACACACTCACTTATATTTTTCTCAAGTACTTCAAAGTAGGAAAGTGTATTTAAATGTAAATGTTTTATAGTCTTACAGGTTTCCACACAAACTTACTCAGATCACAACAGTGACCTCGAAGCTTTTCACTGTTATTGACACAATCCTGTCTTTAAATTGACTAGTTTATCGACGGAAAATCCCAGGAGAAGCAGTGCATTTCCTTTACAGCTTATCACCACAGACCGAGAGAGATCTTATCATCTTACCATGATCAGTGTTATCCTGCCGTCCTGTCTGCCTCGGGAATAACTAGTCCAATGGAAGACTGCTGCAAAAAGCCCTGACAAGAATGAAGCCTTTGAATGCGCCACCGCCTGTCTGAGTTAACCTGTACCTACACACACACACACACACACACACACACACACACACACACACACACACACACACACACACACACACACACACACACATATACACACACACACATACACACACACACACACACACACACACACTGTGGAGTCTGCACCAAATACACTAATTAATATTAACTGAGAGCTAAAAGCAGAACATATCCATTCCTAACTTGTGAAGTGCGCCTGTTAGTTTGCATTATGGATGTTGCTTCACTAGTTTTTCTTTTTTTCTTTTCTTTTTTTTCCCATGGTAATAATGAAGAATGAGGTGTACAGGTGGAATCTGCCCTGGCTGGGTAACACACCCGAAGGCTTTTTACACAGTGACACAGCAGACTGCTATGGTGGTTTATTGTGCAACTACACCACACCAATGTCAAAAACACAAAATAGAAATAGAATAAGATAGATAGATAAATAGAGAGAGAGAGAGAGAGAGAGAGAGAAAGAGAGAGATAGAGAGAGAGAGAGGGATAGATAGATAGATAGATAGATAGATAGATAGATAGATAGATAGATAGATAGATAGATAGATAGATAGATAGATAGATAGATAGATAGATAGATAGAGAGAGAGAGAGAGAGAGGGATAGAGAGAGAGAGAGAGAGACAGAGCGAGAGAGAGATAGAAAGAGAGAGAGATAGATAGATAGATAGAGAGAGAGAGATAGAGAGAGGGATAGATAGAGAGAGAGAGGGATAGATAGAGAGAGAGAGAGAGAGACAGAGCGAGAGAGAGAGAGATAGATAGATAGATAGATAGATAGATAGATAGATAGATAGATAGATAGATAGATAGATAGATAGATAGATAGATAGATAGATAGATAGATAGAGAGAGAGAGAGATAGAGGAGTGATTATTAGATCTGTGGACAGTGACAGTTCTTCAGACTGTAATAAAAGTAATAACTAACTGACTTGAGGGACTATTAAATGCATTTTCTTCCTGATGTGATGAAGTTTGACATTTTTATTAAAGATAGAAAACAGGAAACCTATAAAGGGAACAGTGATGGGAATAATCTGCAGTAATCTGTGCAAAAAAAGAAAGAATAACACAGTCTACCTGGAAATAAAATACAGAGAATAGAATAGAAGTGATTTATTTATACCACAAGCAAGTTCACAATTGTGGGATAAATAAAATATTTTTATTCTATGATCAGCCACAGACTGATTCCCCCAAAATGTAAGACTGAACACTACCAGAAGTATTTTCTGTCGGCAGTAATTAGTCTTCAATGTGCAATAATATACATGTGCAATAATGATCTTGTGTGTGGCACCACTTGTTGTAATTTTATGGTAAATGAATTCAGAATGGATGTCATTACATTTTAGGAAAAGCAGGTCAAAGTTTTAAAAAATTATGATTTTTTTCTCCCATTTACTTACAATGGCTGAACGTTCAAATGCCTCTAGTAGGAGAACCATTTGGTGAATTCATACTAAATTTGGTTTATAGATTACCAGGTACTCAGGTTGGATCTCTTTGCATTTTGGAAACACTAGGTCAAAATTAAAATTTTTTATGAATTTTAAATATCGTCCCATTTACTCATAATGAACAAATATAAATGAAAGCTGTGGTTTGTTGTGTGTGGCACCACATGTTGTAATTTATTTCATCACTATGGTAAAAATCTCTCTGAATATCCTTGTTGTAACCTCACGCCCATTTTAAACACCTTCATTATCTTTACACCTCCCAGGTTGGTGTATGAAGCTGACTTAACAACACTTCAGTCACTAGAAACACTCATGTAAAAACATGTGTCACAGTCACAAATATATGCAAATGCATCATCCTCCATGTGCCCGTCTTCACTCTTTCTCTTTTCCATGACTTATTAATGCGCCACAGAAGCTGAAACCTGTCTAACTTGAAACCTTATAAATAATTTACAGTGGTTTTTTTTTTACTTTTTTTTTTCTTTTACTTTAAGCAAAACACATGGGGAACCATATCTCTTCACACACTCATTACTTTATTTAATTATTTCAAGCCTTGAAAAAATAAGTATACTCAAACCTGATGCGTTCAACCGTATCGATATTTGGAAGCAACTGTGAAAATGATCCCTCCTGTTACCATCATTGCACAGGCGAATCAGTTGTTTCCAGTACAGAGTTAATTAATCATGCAATGGAGGAAACAGCACTGACATTTCAGACATGTTTTTCCAAAAATAAGTGGTCACGACTTCTTCTTTCCCTAACTGATTTGAGTTGTTAGGATTAGTTTTGGAGCTTATTATCTGACAAAATGCAGCAGTGACTCACACACTCCATTTAAAACAGTGATTAATAGCCCAGTTGTAATATTATGCATAATTTTGCACAACAACATGTTTCCTTGAGGCACTGTTTTATTTGCAACATTCTTTTCATTTTTATTTTTGTTTCAGATTCAGTTTATTGTAATTTACGTGAACACATGAAAATGAAATTAGTACTCAGGAACCAGCAGTATGTGACCTACTATGTAATAATCTAAATATAATAAAACCTAATGCTTCCAATAAAAACTTAAATCTTAATGGAATAAATAAATAAATAGCCAAATGAATAAAAACAACTTCAGCAAATTTAAAAACTTCAGTGCAAGATTAAAAGCAGTATAAATAAAATAAAAAGATCAGTGTGTCCAGGACAGGACAACCAATAATTTTCAAGGCCACTGTGTCACCTTCATTCAGTCCCAGGTCTTCTACCTGATGACTGTGTTTCCTTCTGTTACACTCAGCATGTGCAATAACAAGCATGTGAAAACAGCTGCTCTGTTGTTCAGGGTGGACAGAAAGCCTTTTCAGTTTGTCCTTGCACAGTCAGTACGACTGCACGATATCAGGGGGAAAACATGACATTGCCGTTTTTTTAACCCTGCGATATATATTGCGATATGAAAAAAAATCCTCAGGAGTAAATAACAGCTGTGTGGTGACGACGCAAACAGTCAAACAGATTAGTGGTTGACACAGAACATACGTTTCACTGTCATCCTTCTTGTAGCTGAAATAATTTAATTAAATTAATAACCAAAAATAAACACATTCAATCACATTTAAAAAAATACAAAATGAATAGAAATAAATGAATGAAAATGAATTAATAAAAATAAGTAAATACAAATACAATTAAATAAATAAATAAAAATAAATACATTTTATTAAATAAAAACAATTATAAAAAATAAAAAATAAATATATGTAACAATTTATATATATATATATATATATATATATATATATATATATATATATATATATATATATATATATATATATATATATATATATAAAGCAAAAGAAATAATTTGACATAACTGATGTTGCTTTTCTTTCTAGTATTGAGCCTTGGTTTTAGGTGATTTTTTGTGAGGGCACACTGAAGAATGCTGTGAGGATGAAATGTTTTGAGTCCTACACTGTGGTCTTTATAATCATCAGTTGAACCTGGATAAACACCCACACATTTACTTCCAGTCTCCAGCATTAAAACATCCTCATGTTACCTTTCACTTCAACTTCAATAACTGTGCCCTGAAGAGAGGGTGTAATTAAACAACAGTAAGGGATCATGTATTCCCCACATGTTACTATTAGATAAATATTTCCAGAACAGTATTGTACATTACATTATTGTACAATATATTATCCCGCTTATCACAGCTTATTACTGCTTATTTTGAGAAAAGACAATTGTACCATATCAACCCGCGCAACTGGTTGATATGGCGCCGTGGGTACCCACTGGCCAGCGGATATCCGCGGGTGACCCGCGAGTCGGGCGGGCTGGGTCGCAGTATTAATACATATTGCGGATGCGGGTGGGGCGGGTCAGGGACGATCAATACCCGCTGAGGTGTGTGTGTGTGTGTGTGTGTGTGTGTGTGTGTGTGTGTGTGTGTGTGTGTGTGTGTGTGTGCGCGCGCGCGTGCTCGGCTCGCGCATGTGCAAGCCCGTCACTTCCTGTTTTGAATGCTATTTTATCCCAACTTTTTGTTATTAGCGCCAAATCTCCCTGAACACTCAGAGATAAGAGTGAAAATGTGGGACTTGATCAGGGAGAAGATTAAAACAGGCGATGCGAAGGTTGTACGGAAACGTTGTATGTGTTGGCTTTATAGAGTGATGATGTGGGTGGAGTCTATTTTATGTGCTGGAGTGCATATTGAGACGTTAGAAAGGAGGCAAAAATGATGCTTCATGACTTTTAACATTAGAAGCACAAGGTAAAGATGCTGCGAATGTACTATGTGAGTTTAGAGACAAATTTAAGCTCGCGGGTTGATAGCGGGCGGGTTGGGTTTATCCATACGTGACATCATGCGGGCCTAGCCACGTCTTGGGTTTGGGCGGATTTCTGTAAAACCCCCTAACCGCGCATCACTAACCTGCGGAGTGATATGGTACAGTGAATCTGAAGTGATAAAACTCGTTGCCATTGGCAGCGGCCGTTACTGACGCAGTGGGCTGTTATCAAAAAAATCCACCCGCTAAACGCTGGGGACATAAATCCACGGTGAACGGGAGCTGCTGCAACGTTCTAGAGGGTCGTAGAATAACATTCACACCAAAATCGCCCGTGGTCGCTCAGTTCGTGTCGCCTGTGGTAGTTCTACATGAGCCAATGGAAGCGAAGAGGGGGCGGGGCTTCAAGCTTAGATTGACACATCTGACAGAGGTCATTCTTGTTTTCACAAGACCCACCGTGAAAACTATATAATTAATGAGTGTTTCTGATAAATGAACAAGCACTTATAAACACAACCACGTGATCGTTATAAGTCACCAGATCATCATATTTAATCCTTATGTATTTATATTGATATGTTTGAACAGGTGTTTATTTTGGAGGGGCAGGGGGGTAGGCTATATATAGGTGCTGTATGAATGACTTGGTTTCCTCCTTCACCATGTATCACACTGTAGGAAGCTTTAGTTCTGTTTATGTGTTACATAAAAGTAGAGCCCAGAGCTGCAGCTTTTTCTGGGTCCATAATGTCCTGAAAACACGACATGTCCACGGGGAGCTCTGCTTTGATGATGCTTGGTTCCAGAGTTACTTCAGACTGGATAAAAGTCAGTCTGATCACCCCTTCAACAATTATCAGTTTCTCCTCTATGATCCCCTCTCTTCTCCTCCTGTATTTTTTCCGCCTTGAGAATCCAGATCGGTTCCCAATTGGTTCTCTCCTTGGTCGCTCCGCTCCTCATTTGCATAAAGTTGGAAATGTTCAACTTTTCGTAATCGCTCAATTCGCATCGCCTGAATCGCCCCTAGTCAACAGCGTTCATAGACAATGAATGACAGCTGGTCTCAGATCACACCGGTCGCTTTTGGTGTAATTAGCCACGCCCTTCTACTTCCGGTCCATGGGTGCTTAGCTCGCAAAAACTTGAATGGGAGTGAATGGAGCTCTGAAATTCACATATGATAGCGGTTAATAATAAATATTTGATGTGTCATAGGCCTGTTTATGATGGGAAGCAAATGTGACGTTTGGTTTTATGTGGGCTTAGTGAGAGATTATAATGCGTCACATTCCGCTCAGCAGTGGTGACGTCACATACGTGCCAGGTATGTAGTCCAAATTATTAGCAGGTTTTACTCAGAAATAAATCAACCGTTGGTTAACAGAAGCAGTTGAAACGCACACAATAATTATCATTTATTATTAGGTACAACATGTGTGTGATTTAGGGCACATGACAAACAGATAAGATTTTAGCATTTTATCATTTATTTCCGATCTCAGGCCCCATGAGCCCCCCGGAAAGGGTGGAGACTTAAGCTCCCCATATGTGTGTGGTACCGAAATATTGATATATTGATATCTTTCTCTCTCTCTCTCTCTCTCTCTCTCTCTCTCTCTCTCTCTCTCTCTCTCTCTCTCTCTCTCTCTCTCTCTCTCTCTCTCTCTCTATGAGCGAAAATGGCATAATTGTGTTGGGGGGGGGCAATCTATTGTGGCTCTCGGTTTCATTCTATGGCGCTGCACCACCACTCTGTTATGATTGTAGATCCATATGCTTTGAATTATAATTAGAGTGATTTAACATGTAATTCTTACTTTGGCCAACAGAGGGCGTATGTTTACTGTTGCACAGCGCCGCCTGCTTGCTGAGAGAGGTGAATTATGGGAACATACCGGAAGTCGAGAGCTTCACGCGCTGTTCTCGGCTGCGGGTTGCCTGTCATTCGGAAATTAGAACAATTATGAAGTATCACATGTTGTAAGTTTAATTCTGCACAATTATGTCTAATAGTGGTTTAATGTTTGTTTATACACTTGTAAGAGAACATATTTTGTGTGACTGTTTCCATAGGATTGCCGATGTTTGTGGATCCTAGCGTACAGACCCTAGCATACAGAGCACCTTTTTGCTGTCTGAATTTGGTAGGAAACAAAAGGATTATTATTTCTGTTGAATATTGTTATTAACAGTCATGCATTTCTGTTGGTAAAATGTATAAAGGAGAGTTTGTGTCATTATAGTGGCAGTGGTTTTCTCTCCATAGTGTGCCACTGCTGTATTCACTACTGTATTTGAGTGCATTATTTTTTGTTCTGCATTCTTGTCCAGTATTTTCACTGTAATTGTGCTGCCTTTGAGCCAAGTTGACATTCTTTTGGTTTGATGCGTTTTCTGGACTGAAATAGCTCTGTGTATTTTTTATGACATTTTGGAAAAATATTTCTTTTGAGTAAATTTAGAAAACGCAATGACAGGAAAAAAAAAGATATCCACAGAATTGTATTTGAAGTTGTTTGCTCAAGTTTTCCCATCTTCTGTGAAATTAGTACATTTGTTGAAACTGGCCCTATCTTGCAATGATAAAGAATCCTTAAAAAAACTTATTCAGACAATGATCTGGTTCTCTGACAAAATGTAATATTTTGTTCCTTATGCAAGTCCTGAAAGTTTAATCAAAATCCTCCCACAACTTTTTCAGTTGTCATGCTGACAGACAAACAATGTTTCTCTATTTAGACTTTTCTAATAAAGGTCAAACTTAAATCTAAAATGAGCTAAATTAACATGGTTGTCGATTTCCATAACTTTTTTTCTTTTCTTTTTTCCTTAGTCATTTAACCCCCCCCTCCCCCCTCTTGCTAAATGGTTCAGTCCATTTCTGGCAAATGTGAACCAATGACTATTATTATGTCATCTGTCACTTGGGGATTTGGAATTTTGGCGCTTTTAGTGACACATGATAGTGATATTTTAGTGAGATTTAGCCCCCAGACGCATATATACATATAATGAAATTAGCAATATTGCAAACATCACAATATTGGCTCTAATTCAAGAGCGGGTGAGATTAGGCATTTTCTGAATACTTGTAACCTTTTGAGACTCAGAAAAGTAAAAAATGTTGACTTTTTTTATGTTAAATAATTGGGTTTTTTGGAAACAGTACAATGCAACATTTTTTTCAGATGCATTTTCAAAAATGTTATGGAATATCCAGCATTTTTTTTCCTTCAGTAAAGCGGTGAAAGTGCTACAGAAAGTGAAGCATCATGGGTCAAACATATTAAGTCATTTATGTGAGATTTGAGCAAACAACTTACAGGTCATATTTCAGTGAGTTGAATAATGGTAAAGGCAGCCGAGTACCTGCAGTATTCAGCTTCAATGCTTTAAGAAGATGAAAAAGGTTTACCCAATAATACCTTATGTTGCTTTGTAGCTATTGCATAGCAGTGCATATATTGTATATTATGGTATCATGTGCATGAATTTCACAAAACACATCTTGTTTTGTTGTACCCAAACAGACCGTATATAATTACCCTTTCCTTTTAATGTCCACCAGATCCCATAAACAAAATGCCAGTGTTTTCCTTACCGCCGTGCCTCACCCTCTCCCACTCCTGCTCATTTGTTTAAGTGTCATTGACACCCACTGTCAACCACAATGCCCACAGAGACGGCAATGGGGCATTTAGGGAAAATGAGCCAGTGGAAGACAATGTGCAGAATGTTTTAACTCCATGGCGCCACACACTGGTGGTAGTTTTTCACTACAGGTCCAAAGGTCAGCTTCCCTCTCCAGTTAAAAGCACACTTATAAAAGGTCCTGAGGCTCCACTTCACAGCCAGAGTTTGATGCTTCAGAAGTCGACTAGAGTGGATGAAATAAAATTATCTTCAGTTTAATTCAGTATCACCTGTATTGGCATGTTTTCATACTGGGAGTCTTGAGCTTAGAGGTTGGCTGATATGTGCTTTTAAATTTATAAATTTGGCCAGTCTATGGCCTCTTATTTAATACTTTTTATTAATAGTAATGGGCGCACATATAACATATACATGTGCAACATGTAACATAAATGCATCACTTCACTTAATAATTATAACTATCCATGAAACATCAGGAAAACACAAGTACCAAATTATATATATATATATATATATATATATATATATATCATCTCATCTCATTCATGTGAGATTTGAGCAAATAACTTACAAGTCATGTTTCTGTGAGTTGAATAATATTAAAGGCAGCTGAGTACATATTCATCTTCAGTGCTTTGTTGTGAAGGTGAAAAGCTGAGCTAACCAGCACTAAAGTCATTTGTTTTCTGATTCATCTTAAGATTTAGCACATTTTATGTCTGAAGCAGATACTTTCTAAAAAAAAAAAAAAACCCAAATCATAGAGCAGTTATATTAAATAGTTATTTTACTGGTCTCATCCACTGGAGAACAAATCAGGTTAAATGTGGCCCCTGAAAAAAATGAGTTTGAGACCCATGCTCGAGAGGGAAACACTTGGTGAATGTGGCATGGAAATCTTTTTAACACACATGAAACCTTGAGCAGATCTTGAGGCTGCCTTTGAGATTCCACAGAGGACACCGTTTAAGGCGACACCTCCTCATTCAAACAATAAATACAAATGGATTCGCTGCTGCTCCGTCCCTCACTCTACCAACCCACTTAAGCTCAGATCACCACAGCAACCGTCTCCATCACATGGAAATAATGCTACTCTGACATTGTGCCTTCCACAAGTGATGAAAGGACATATTTAATGCAACAAAAATGAGTATAATTAACCATAAAGTAGCTTTTGTGTGTTTCTGCCGAGATGACCTTTGAGCTTCTGTGACTCGATAATCATTTGGGGAGAAAATCCCACAGACACTCAAACATATTAGTGTATTGTTATGATTGTCCAGTCATTATGAACTCAGACATGGATCTGACCCTGGGGATTACGGGACTAAACGGCACCAGGAAGAATTAGCTACAGGACACAGTCTAGTGGGAAACTGACAATTTAGTCATTTACTCTGTCACCGTCCAATTTGGCTTTTTTTGAGCCCAGTGACAAATGTGCATGAAAGATCTGCATTGGTTTATTTTTATTCAGTCATTTTACAAGTGATTTTTGGAAACATTTGTCATATGCTTTACAATGACGCAATTTAATTATCTTTCTGATCCTGTTCTTGAGCGTTGCAAGACTGAGATTTCCACATTGTGGGACAAATAAAGGATATCTTATCTTATCTTTTTGGAACAAAATTAAGCATGTTGACAGGAACGTAATATTTGCATATTTCCAATATGTCTTTGGTTGTAGGTTAACATAAAATAAATATAACTAAAATGAGTCCATTAGTACTTATCTGTTGTGCGTTTGATATTTGTCAGAATACGAATCAAAAAGTTACGAGTACAGGAATACAAATTTATCAGATGGAAGAAAGTGGTCAAAAAGTCACCTGTTTTTATCATGGATAAGGATGCACTGTAGCCTAGCCATGCTAACCCTATTCATTCCGTGTATGGGTCTAGTGGTGCTTATAGTCAGGGGAGGCGGGGCTAAAAGGTTGCCTTTCAAATCCTCTGTATGCAATAGGACGGTACCACAACCAATCAGTGTAATCTTTAGGATGACGTAGTTAGAGTGCTGGAAAGTTGACGGAGGAGTCTGGAGAAAATTAGCAATGACTAAACAAAATGGTGGGTTGTGGAGCTGAACGACTGTTGTCGCTTCTGTAAAACGAATTTAAAGATTGTTGACGTTTTGTCACATTATTGGCTCATCTTTGATCAAAGGAAATCGCCACCAGCTGTTGTTCTTCTATGGTTGTTTCCGGTTGTTTCTCAGAATAGTTGCAGCTCAGTCGTCACTTTGTTAGGCCCGCCCTCTGACCCTATACTTCACCCTGATTTGCCGGACAGTTTCAGGGAAATCTAGTCAAAAGTTGCATTGACGATAACTAGACTGTACCCAGTAGAAAATTAGATTTGCTGCTGCTAGGGGTGTCGAGTGTGGCTAAGCTAGCCGCACCGTGCTACAAGTCAAAGATTTTCTAGAACTTCTTGAAGTTGACGCTGGTGGTTTGAATTCAATCCGTTTTCTGTGTTCAATGGATAATACCTGTGATGTGATGATGTAAGCAGTGACGTATTTGTGACCACTTTCTTCTATTTGAGAAATTCATATTCAAACTGAAGACTACTATGAAACTATGAAGCACCACTAAACCCATTAATGTAATGAACGGGGATAGCGCCGCTAGGCTAACCGAATACAGTGTACTCGTAACTTTCGATGTCGTAACTTTTTGATTCATATTCTGGCAAATATCAAACAACACAGAAGTACAAATGGACTGATTTTAGAGTTTGCGAGTATTTATTTCATACTAAACTACAACCAAAGACACATGCATATCCTAAATATGCACAGATGACTTTCCTGTGAATTTTTGTCCCAAAAATGGCTCCATATATTACCTCTATGCTGAAGTAAGCTGATAAACATAACCACATAAAGTATAATAATGACCATGTGGTGAGAAAAAAAACAGAAGAAATCAAAGTCATAAAACCCAGGATGTTTCGATGAAATAATGAATTTTGTTGAGCTCTCAAGCATTTATAGAATATTATTCATATCAACAAAGACAAGGAAACTGAGTCATGAAAAAGAATGTGCTGTTTGTCAAAGGCTGGTTTGGTGGCGTTAATGTTGCATTAAAACTGATAGACTCTTTGGCAGTCTTGTCACATCTATTAGTCTGTTAAAAACAGGTAGGTTCAGCAGCGGCAGAAAAGAACATAAAGGACAGTCGTGTTCTTATGCATAGTGATCAGCTGATATTATTCAAAGTAGCTTTAATTTGTTTTGACGGGGAAAGCAACGTCTTAATGAGTACAGAGGAAAAACTAGTGCAGCCTTGTTCAGTGTGGTTGCTCTTTTTTTCCCCTCAGAGTCCCAAAACACTTAAGTTATTACCAGAACAGTGTAAGGTTAATTACAGCCGTAACTTTGCTCTGATCCTCATGGTTGCAGAAAACGTACACCGTTGATACATGGAGAATAAAACAGCAGGTGAAAGTAACTCCAATATTTGTATCAAATACTAATAAGTAGGGGTGTTTATTGACAAGACTCTGGTGATACGATAGAAATGAGCTGCACAGTATTATTTAAGCATCAACAACACAGTGTACGTTTAGTCACATGACAGGTCCTGTTAATGTAGGAGGTAAATAAGATCAACGATTTGTCATTTCAATTGAACCTGACACACACTGAACACATCACAACCATTCTGAACCAGTTTGGACTGAGTCAACTGTTAACAAGACTGAAAAATGAGTGACCAACAAGAGAAAATCAGCCAAAACCAACAAGAGAAAAACAACATCACTTATGTGGGTTTTTCTTTTTCTTTCAAACTTTTTAAAAATTTTCTTTCTTTTTTTCCCCAAATTATTTTTTATCTATATTTAGTTCTGTATTTTTTATTTATTTATATTAAATGTTTATATTCATTTAAATTTTTATTTAATTAATTAATTGTATTCTTTTATTTTTATGTATTTTAATTATTTATTAACTTATTTATAGTTTATGAAAGTTCTTTGAAAAAATATGTATTTTTAATTGGTAGTTATATTTAATTATTTCAGCTATAAGAAGGATGACAATGAAACATGTGTTCATCGTCGATCACTAATCTGTTTGATCGTTTGCGTCGGCGCCACAGCTGTTATTTACTCCTGAGGATTTTTTAACATAGATCGCAGGGTCAGTTTTTTTCTAACATTGTTCAGCTCTAATACAAATCATAATGCACTGCTGTATATCACGATACTCTTTACAAGGGGATTTTCTTTTTGGTTTGGGTTGTTTTCTTGGAAAAAATGTAATTATACCAAAACAGGATCTCAAGCTTTCACTATTTTTTTTTTGTGTCAAAACTGAAATTGCAGGATTTAGATAAAACTCTAACATGTGGCTTTACCAGTACAAAGAGCACATGCACAAAATTAAATGAATAAAATGTTTTTTTAACAGAAATTGCAGTTTAAGATCTTGCTCTAAAAAATAAAAGAACTTTAATAAAAAAAAAGAAAATTGAATCTCTACCACGTCTGCATTTGAATGAAAACCTACAAATATTAAACTACGAAAACTAAACCTACTCTTAATTAATTTATGTAATGTGTCAAGTCCATTACTTAATTAAAGAGGCATACACAGTAGGTTTTAAAGTGTTTTATTTCTCATTTGTGTTTGATGGCAACTTCTGCTTGGTTTAAAAAAGTAGTTAAGGTGAAAACAGCTTATGTGACTTACCTTTTGTCTTTTAGTTGGACCCAGGTGCTCCAGTGACGAGTCCCCAGGTGCTGGAGCAAACTTAAGTAGGTTCTGGTATGTGCCATCAGGATAGTAGGAGGAGGGGGGGTTTAAGCAAGACATTTTTATTTTGTTATTTTTTTTTATTTTTAATTAAAGGTGATTAATGTAACAGAATATGTTCTTTTTATTAGGTTTTATTATGGATTTTATTAGGTCTATGTTAAGTGTCAGGGGTGAGGGTCAACATACCTGCAGCTCTCAGGTGGGACAGGCCAGAGGATTGAGGATATAATAATAATTAAAACTGCAAGCAGTCTCAAAGGCCTTCGCCGTCCCTCGCCACCCGCCTCACCTGGCAACCACCGCTTGAATCACATTTCAGCCAAATCGGTGTTTGTATGCCTGATTTTAGTCACGATTTAGTCATCTAAATCATCTTAGTGTTATTCTAGTTTCAGTTGACAGAAAATATTATGTTATGAATTTTAGTCGACTAACATAATTTTAGTCGACTAAAATTTGTAACAAAAAAATATTTTAGTCGATTAAAATAAAAAAATTTAAGAGAAAAAGTCAAAATTATGAGATAAAATGTCAAAATTACAAGGTAAAAACTCAAAATTGTGAGATAGTCATGTAACTAAAGTCACAATTTTTTTTAATTTTAGTCGACTAAAATAATTTTAGTCAACTAAAATAATTTTAGCCGACTAAAATAAAAAAATTGTTAGTCCACTAAAATAATTTTAGTCGACTAAAATAAAAACATTTAAGAGAAAAAGTCAAAATTATGAGATAAAATGTCAAAATTACAAGGTAAAAACTCAAAAATGTGAGATACTAGTCATGTAACTCCCTCTGAAGTGAATAATTTTTGTACTGTTACATCTATTTAGTTTGAAAAAGTAACAAGTCTATTCTGAGAATGTAAGGAGTATAAAGTATAAATATTTATACAAAAATGTAGAGAGTAAAAGTAAAAGACTTCCTGAAAAATGAATACTCAAAGTACAGATAAAGTAACAAAGTACTTTTACTTTGTTACCTTCCACCTCTGATCTGTTGATTTATAATTCTAACTTATGGCTCTTATATTACGCAGTGAAATGAGATATTTTCGATGATAATATTAGTGTGGCTTCCAGAGACTGTAAAACACGATGTGATTTCAATAGTGTTAAAAAATGCTCCATCACACCAGCGTTGAAGTGATTTCAAAAAACACTGAGGCTTTATTTCAATGTTCAACAAGAGCTCTCCTTATAAAAGTATTATTTCACATTGTCAAGGGTCTTGGTTTAATTAACCCTTCATTCAACACTGATATGTTTAATTGTGTGCTACTGGGTACACAGTTACAGTACAGGTCACATTGTTAATTCCATGCTTTTTAATCCACAGGTGGTTTGTTGGAGAGGTAATATCCATTTTTAACAACTGCACAACAAAACCAGACAGTAATAATAACAGCAGAACGAATTGTTTGAAGCATCTCTCCCTGGTGATGCCACTGCCTTTTCATATTTTTGGGATTTCTGTCTGAATAAAGACGTTCAGTCGTAGAACAGTGCAGCCAAATCCACACACAGTACTTCAAATACCATGAAATGACATCTGAGGGACAAATGTGTGTTTATTGAAAAAGTAAAAAGAAAAAGAAATCCTTCATGTTATTGTACAAAAGTAACATTCATACGTCAGATAATTATGATTTTGTTTTTTAATCCTTAAAGACCTTGCAAATATTTAAAAAAAGGGAACACATCTTCAAACCTTCGGAACATATATGTTTTGTTTTACACCTGTTTCCCTCATGCTTTATGGGGACTTTGTGAACAAACAAAATAATGTATTTATAGGACCACATCATTTCTATTTTACTAATAGAGACCTACATTTATATTTAACCCTTGTGGGGACCGGAATTTTGGTCCCCATAGTGTCAGAGGTCCCCATGGTGTGACTGTTAAACATATCAATGTCCCCATAAAGATAAGAATACAAGCACACACACACACACACTTTTTTACTAAAATTAGATACAAAATAATAGTAAACATTTTTTTTATTAAACTACATAAAAATTTTTATAAATAAAAGTAATAATAATTTAAAAAATAGTAAATAAATAATGTAAAAATTAATAAAATAAATACATGGAAAATACATAAAAATAAGTATTTTTCAAAAGTAAACAAAACTTAAAACTTTTGAAAAATGCATGTTTCGCTTTGCACCTGTTTCCCCCCAAGCTTTATGGGGACTTCCGAAAAAAAAACCCAAATACAAGGCCCACATCATTTCTATTTTACTAGTGTGGACCTTTATTTATATTTAACCCTCGTGAGGACCTGAATTTTGGTCCCCATAGTGTCGGAGGTCCCCATGGTGTGAGTGTGTAAATATATCATTGTCCCCATAAAGATAGGAATACAAACATACACACACACAGTAGCCACTTGGCTTTTATAATCTGGGGAAAAATAGTTCGACCATAAACAGTCGACAGAAACAAAGGTTACAGTCTAGTATTAACTCCTGTGTGCATCATGTGACTAAAACAGACAGAAAATAAAACATGGAATGAATAAAAGCACAGTTTTCGTCAGTATAATGACATAAATACTGATGTAAGAAGTGAAGTCATGTTGGTTATTATCAAGAAAAGCATGGAAAATGAAAAGATATCATCTCTGATATTAAACTGTTATCAGCCATTTTTGTAATTATCATATTTGTCCAAACCTTTAGATGTACCAGGCATTAAAAATGAACAAGAAATTAATGAAAACCAGAGTGTTCTGATGTTTTTTTTCTGCAGCTGTAGATACATTATACAGGGTGTCCCCATGAGTGTCCATACATGGGAAAAATAAATGTATATATTATATAAATACATTTATATAATGTTCTCTATATTACTGCTATTTCAATTTGTCGCTCTTTATTCAAATGCATCCTTTGTTTTTTTCTGAAAAATAAAGAAGTACATGTTAGAACCATATATGTATGGGATGTATGATGTGTCTTATGTACAGGGCTGTAGCACCAAACACTGTCAGTGGGGTAACAATGGGCTATTTATTCAAACTAAAAAAAACATAAATACTGTTTTAAAGGCGTAATTCACTATTTTTCACATGAATGTGTGTGGGATCAGTGTCTTTACTGTGGTGCACCCACAGTGACTTACCCCCGACAGTGTCCTGTGAGTCCAGTTCTGGTCCAGTTTTGGTCAAAGCAAAAGTAGTCGTGGCTAGTGTGACCAGATGAAAAATTACCTTTTGTTTCCTTAATGTCGTGTGTGTTGTGTAATGTCAAATATTATTCTAACTATAGATATTACAATGCGGCCAATCAATGCTTTGTGTTTATTATTGTGTGTATGTGTGCATTTGTATATATATATATATATATATATATATATATATATATATATATATATATATATATATATATATAAAAAATGTTCCTCTCGCCCCACGTGGGCGGTGACTCCTTCAGACTCAGGTCCTCTACCAGAGGTCTGGGAGCCTGAGGGTTCTGCGCAGGATCTTAGCTGTTCCTAACAATGTTCTCTTTTGGACACAGATCTCTGATGTTGTTCCTGTTATCTGCTGGAGGCATTCTCCCAGCTTGGGGGTCACTCCCCCTAGTGCCCCCATCACTACTGGTACCACTGTTGCCTTCACACTCCACATTTTCTCTAACTCCTCTTTCAGCCCTTGGTATTTCTCTTCTCTTCTCTTCTCATGTTCTTTCTTTCTCATGTTGCTATCACTGGGGACTGCTACATCTATCACCACCACTGTCTTCTCATGTTTATCCACCACCACTATGTCAGGCTGATTGGCCATCACCATCTTGTCAGTCTGGATCTGGAAGTCCCATATATATATATATATATATATATATATATATATATATATATATATATATATTGCATATTCTAGTATGAAGGAAAAATATATGGAGACAGCGATGATGATGAGACTGCATCCACAAAAGAAGATGATGATGATGATGATGAGACTGCGTCCACAAAAGAAGATGATGATGATGATGATGATGATGATGATGATGAGACTGCGTCCACAGAAGAAGAAGATGATGAGACTGAATAGGGGGTGGGATCACATAAACACTCCCCTTTTGAGCTATTTTTCTTTTTATGTTGCTTCCTGTTATTTGCTTCTGTACAGTTCAAAGTAAATACTTGAACTTTAAAATTGATCTGGACATTTTAGAAACATCCAAATATTGGTGTGGACACGTCCATAGTGGACACACCCATGGTCTGATAGGAGAATTTCTTGAGTCTTAATTTGTTGTAAATATGTCTGTTTTTCTTCCTACTCTTAAAACAGAAGTTTTATATAATAAAAGTATAACAAATGAAGTGACTGTAAAAACAAGCTTGTATTTGATGTTTTAACGACCGTGTTCCCACATTCACCACAGAGCCTCTGAACTACTGAGAAACAACATTTTACTGAAATTATTTAAGTGCATTGATAGGATGAGTGGATCAAATGTTATTGAACATTTTGTATGAGTACATGTTTTAGTCACCGGATGTTGTTTTCGGTCTTTTAGGGTTAAATTACAACCAACAGAACAACTTCACCATGTCAACGTGATGTGTTTGTGGACACTTTAATGAATGTCACAGTGACCATTCTGAGAGAGAGACTGTCGCTGCAGTACGACAGACGGCTCATACAGCAGATCATCTTCTCCCAGTGTGGAACTCTGCTCCAGATTCACAAAATTTGGGATGTTGAAATGTGACAGAAAAGCACACTCTCCGTCTGTCTTGGTCTCCTCTAAAAGCCCCTTTAAAGGCTGCCGCTCCCCAGCCTCCTCTGCGTCCTCTTCCATCTCCACTATCCCTGAAGAGCTAAACTCTCCAGGGCTTTTACACGACCCCTGAGGCAGGGGCTTCCCAACTCTTTTGTCCTTTGGTTTTTGCTTTCCCTGAGCCTGCTCCTCATTTATGTAGAAATGAAAATAAGAGTGGGACTCAGCCAACAAAGGGCGAGAGAAGGCTTTGTCGTTTTCATTTTGGGTGCCGCCGCTGTCTGCTGGGCCGTTTCCTGGTCGATGACGCTTTTCGGCAGAATCTGGGTTTCTGTTAAAGAGAGAAACGATTAAGATAAAGACTATATCAAAGAGGAAATGTGTGCAAATGGACAAACAGACTAAAGAACACCTTTTATCCATGGGCTGTCCGGCTCCTAAACGCATGACCTCCCCTACTCCGGGCATGTGCAATAGTAAAGCAGTCCTACTCAAACCGTATTTATTGACCTGAGCTCTTGTGTGGTTGTGTTTGTTTTTGGTTTTTGTTCTTTTGCACTGTGGATGGGAATTGCCAATCAAGTTTTGCTGTTTGCTAACTGCCCCTCCTCCTGGGCATGTGCAATAACAATGGCAGTTTTTAATTGTGTAATTGGAATAATAGTTTTTATATATTCATTCTTCTTAGTCTTCTTTTAACTGTATTTATTGTCTTTTATTGCCTTTTATGCCTTTCAAATTCTTATATATTTACACTTTATGTTTGCACTGTGGGTGGGAAGTACCACTCCAATTTCATTGTTTGCTTTGTTTTTGCACAATGACAATAAAGGCTATTCTATTCTAAATAGAGCCTGCACTGTCATTATTACAGTAATAATAATGATAAAAACCACTTTATTTCTATTGCACCTTTCATACAGTAGGTGTCGCCCTATAGTGCTTCACATATAACTACATTAAAGTTTAAAATCCTTCTGTACATGTAGTAAATACACGATTTTTCATCCTAGATATCTGCGACTTATAACCCGGTGTGGCTTATAGTCCAGAAAATACGGTAGTCAAACTTTTAATTGAGGAAAGCAGCAGACAGAAAGAGGGGGGGGGTTACCTTTTGTTTCCCTAATATCATGTAATTCCCTATTTAAAATTGGTCTGGACATTTTAGGATCATCCAAATATTAGTATGGACATGTCCACTATCGTCCATACGCAATTTTATGCTCAATTTCTTTTGTCTTAATTTGTTATAAATATGTCTGTTCTGCTTCCTACTCTTAAAACACACATTTTATCAAATAATGTAAAATGTAATGTAATGTAAAATAAAATGAATAACAAATTAACTGACTCTAAATCTGTGCAAATAGAGCATGCACTGTCATTAAAATAATAATAATAATAAACATTATTTCTATAGCACCTCTCATACAGTAGGTGTCGCCCTATAGTACTTCACAGTTATTGACAATTAAAATACATTAAATTATGATTACACACAAAATGATAAAAGTACAAGAATTAAAATAAAGTCAAACAAAAAAAATCAATTATGCATACATTTTGAGATGTAAAAAGTGAAAGACATAAAATGACATTTGCACTGGTTTGCATAAGACAGGGGTGAATTAAAATGACAATATTAAATGATCGTACATAGATTAATAACATTTCAGTGAAATAGAATAAGATGGAATACAATAAACTATATAAAAACTGCACACTCCTGGTTTCTGAATTGTGACCTTTTTTATCTCCTTTTAAAGGCTGCTGAAAATAAAAATGTTTTTAATCTGGTTTTAAATATAATCTTACCCTATCACTGTGTGTGTGTGTGTCAGCAGAGACATATCATGCTATAACTCAATGAATACTTGAGATATCACTATGAAATTACATGGACATATACATATATCTAATGTGTATCAGATGCAAAGATCATTTGAGTAAAGGTCAAAGGTCAAGGCCACAATTAACTAAAAGGTCAAACTCACATTATTGGTTATAAGTCAAGAACGGAGGGTCACAGAACTTTCAGATTGGTACCAAATGATGTGGAATGAAGATTTCTATAATTGTCATAATTTTGAGATCTCTGGAGGTCAAAGGTGACATGTGGCCAAATGAACTTGTGTAACACTGTTTGTGTCAAACATAGACATATCACACTATAACTTAATCAATACTGGATAAATTATAATATTACACACACTGACACACTGATTACACACACTACATATAATGAAAATTTCCAATATTGCAAAAGGTCAAAGGTCAATGTCGCATTTAGCAGAAAGGTCAAAATCACATTATTGGCTCTAATTCAAGAACAGGTTGTCATAGAAACTGGAGATTGGCACAAAATAGGAGCGATATTAGACATCCTCTGAATACTAGTTTGGCTTGTGGTCGAGGGACAGGAGTGAATGTTTAGAACTTGAATATATTAAGTTATTGACGAGAATGGGTGAGGAATTAAATAAGTGTTTGTTCTTCCCACTCCTTTTCAAGTGTAAATCAAATTATTATATATTTTCTTATGTATGTATGTGTTATGTGAATACTTGAAATAACTCAATCAATCTATTTTTGCGACTGAATTGAAATGTAGCTCTATTGAAGATCTGTATAAATGTGGTAAAATGACAACAGAAAGATGAAAATCGTTCAATTCCGCCAATGAATTAAGCTCCCCGTTTCATCTGTGCATCACACTGTGTTACAACTCTTTCAACAAGTCATTTCACCACTGATGTTTGTCTGGCTTCTGTGAACCACAGGCAATGGAAAGCTCACCCGCCTTCCATCAAAAACATAATAATATTCTGCACAGGAAGCAAATAAATACAAAACTTCACAAGTTGATGGGCTGTGGAATAACATAAGACCTCATTAAAGGCCTGTGTCAAACCATCAGCTTCATGTCAGATATAAAAAAAGCTGCTGTTTGTGATGGAGCGTAAAAGCTCTCGTTGGTGTTGAAAAGTCCCCAGGGGATCAGATGTGAAAAGTGGTTTAACAGAAGGCTGTAATAGAGAGAGAGAGAGAGAGTGAGAGTGCTGTTATGTACTCACTCTTGATGTGGTGCTCCTGTCTTTGTGAGTAGTGTGAGAACAAAGAACATGAAAATGACAAACACCGCAAGTCCAACCCAGAAGCCGATGACGATAGAGTCTGCAAGATCAGAAAAGAATCCAATTATAGCGCATCACTTTAACCCTTTAACATATGCTGGTCACTACAGTGGACAGTTGTTCTACAGTTGTTCTACAGTTGTTCTACAGTTGTTCTACAGTTGTTCTCTTGTATATTCATGGGTTTAATTGTTTTAGTTCATATCATTACAGTAACTGGTCTGTTCTTAAAACCTGATCTGCACTAAAATGTTTATCTGTAATTGCTTATCAGACTGTAATCAACAGTCTCTTCTTAAACAAAAATGTCATTAACACTGTTTTATTTCATAGTGTTCTGAGAGTGTGTTTTAAATACCGACATGTTTCTTTGTTTCAAAGCATGATTTCCAGCTGAGTGGATATTTTTGTAACTCCGTAAAAAATAGGTTAATTAAAAATATGTATTTTTTCATGCCTAAAGTAGAAGAAAAACACTTAGAAACACTTGTTCTGATATTGTGTTTTAAATAAATGTTTCTTTGTTTCAAAGCTTAACCCTTTGGTGCATGAATTATGAGAACCTTAGTCAAGATTTATTTCCTGAGTGTTTTTATTCTGATTTAGACATGAAAAACACAATGTGATTACATATATATATATATATATATATATATATATATATATATATATATATATATAAACCTATTTTCCTGGAATTACAAAGAAACATGTATTTAAACCCAAATCAAAAGGTACATTTTTAAAAAATCATTCAGCCAATCTGATGTTTTCTCACATTTTAACATACTCTAATACTAGTTATTACTTCATGAACATTATATGCAAAAAAAGATACATGAAAGAAATTATTATTTTGTTCATCAATAATAGCAAAGTTACAGTAATAATATGAATTGCAGTGTATAGGATGATATATTACCCATAACACCTGAGAGAACAGCTGTGGAACAACTGTCCACTGACCAGTATATTAATGACTAAACTCTGCACATTTCATCTATTAGTTTCTTTGTTAAACATGCAAAGCTTTTATTTTTTTTATTTTTTTGCTCACACATTGAACTGGTTCTTCTGCTTGTTTTCTTTTTCATTCATATTTAAGTATAAAGTTAGATAACTCACATGACGCACTCCCTCGTGCGTAAAGTAGCATCGATATTAAAAAGCAATAATGGTCTAAGTGTATATATTTTTTAATTTTCATTGAATTTATTTATTTTTTGCTGAATTTAACTTACATCTATGCGCTCTGAGTCCTTCAAAAGACACGGGCTCTTCGTCGTCGTAATATTCGTACTGCCACACGTAGTCACTGCGACGTGCGCTGGTTTGGCTCCGGTTGTGAAAGTCAGACATTTCCAAACGATTTCACGCACCTTCAAAAACACCAAGCATGACAATTCAATGAAATAAAATCCAAAGAAGCAAAACGGATCATGTTTCTGTCATTATAAAGTTTACAAACCGCGGTCTCCCAGTGATTATTATAAACACCAATGTCTTGTGTTGGATAAAAAAAAGCTCAGAATCCACGCGCAACTCCTGGGATGTTCCACCTGAGCCTCAGGAACCTAACACTGTGCCCACACCTTTGACTACAACAGGGGAATCCATTGCTATAGTGATGAACAAAAACTCCACACAACCACAGTCCTGGAGGCGAACGAGAAGCGTTTGTTTTTGGCGAGCTGCTCAGTGCGCATGCGCGTTATCCAACAGTAACTGCTGCTAATGTCTGTGTGGATGCTGACATTACACTGCAAAAATAAAAAATAAAATAAATCAACTGAGCCTATAGCTACACAGTCACAGCCTACAGAGGGTTAATAACATTTTCATTAAGGAGTTTCTTGTTAAACTCATACTATATATAGTATAATGTATATATTACAGCTGCACAATATGTTATTTGAGCATCGACATCATACTATATATGTTTGCAGTAGTCACATCACTGGTCCTGCAATTATTTAAATTTGTGTTTATATTTGTCTTCATTTATTTGTTTGTATTTTTTCTATTCATTTTTATGTATTATGTAGTTTTAATGTCTTATTTATTTATTATTATTTTATATTTTTTGTTTATTTGCCTTATTTATTTGTTTATTTATTATTTCATGAAATTTTTATTGTTTAAATTTGTAATTTATTTTTCGGCATTTGTTTACTATTATTTATTTGTTTGTTTTCTTTTATTATTTTTCCTGAGGATTTTTTCATATCGCAATATATATCGCAGGGTTAAAAAAAAACAAAACACATCGCAATGTCAGTTTCTTCTAATATCATGCAGGAGAGGATAAATAAATAAACATAGTTTAAATTAAGCTTCTTAACTTATTTTACAATTTAATTTTGCTCATATTCACCATTGTTTTTCTTATAAAAAATGACAAAACAATATACGTGAATGAAACTAAATGCAGGGAAATTAAAAATATTTTTAAAATGCATAAAATGTTTTAACTATGAACCACTTTTCCTAAAACGTAATGACATTCATAGGTCATCGACAACCTTTAAACCCAATTTGGTGTGAATTCAACCTATATTTTTGCTGCTAAAGAAACATAGTGGGACCCTACTAATATAAAATTCCTTCTAATTCCTCACTTCTGAGTTTTTATGGGGTTGTGATTAGAAGTGAAAAATGGGAATTTAATGTTTTTTTTTCCCGTGTTCTTTTCTGGATGTTGGCATTTGGCCAGTTTCTACCTCCAGCCAATAAAGGTGATGCCTCTGGTTCACACTGTTCTTTTCTTTTCACTGTGTTACTGTTATATTATGTCAGACAGACCTGTTAGCTGGACACAAAAAAGAAGAATGACTTAGTATTCTGTTTATACCAGACAGCTGTTGGTGGAAAAGGGATCACGGACCTACATAATGTTGTGTTTCTACTTACTGTACAACATACAAATACAAAGAATATTTTCATTTTAGTGATTTTCTGCTTTGTTTTTGTTTTCTCTTTTTAGTGACTGTTTTTTGAACAGAGAAGGGACAAAGTCTGAACAGTTTATTTGACAAATAATACATAACTAACAACAAAAAAAGATTTAATGAAAGAATAGAGTTTTTTTCAACTTAATTGGGAAAGAATATGAACTGCAGTCAGTAATTTTTTTCTTCCTTTTAAAATTAAGTCACCATTTACAGTTTTAAAGATAACTGAAGAACACAGGAAAGTCACAGTTTGTGTTAAAGGCGGTAAAATAACATGTAAATGTGTGCTAAACATCTGAGTGGACAGCATCAATCATCACCAAAAGCAAATATTTCAACTGAAAAAGAGGCAAACATCTTCACAGTGTGATATCAATTCAATTCAAAAGATTTTATTTATCCTGAAGGGTAATTTCAGAACAGTGTAAGAGTCAGCAGTGTCAATATAAGTGCAGGTAGATTAGTACGTAAAATAACAAGTTATATAATATTAAAAATAACAAACACTATGGAGCAAAAGACAGTCCCAGTATTTCAGCAGTTGTACAACAAGCTGATTTTTCTTTACCTGTAAATGTAAATGTATATATATATATATATATATATATATATATATATATATATATATATAACTGTTAAACTGTTAAACCATTAATATCAGTTATCTACAGTTATATTATAATACATATACATACAGATACACACACACATACACATATACATATACATATTATGGGTGTGAATCTTTCACTCACACAATGATACGATTTGAACTGATTCAGTTCAGTTTGATTCAATACAAATTGACAATTTAGCCACAAGGAAGAAAAGGAAACAAATATAATTTCAAAACCATATCTTTTTGTTTATTTAGTGTCACCTGTAAATGGTAAAATCCAAGTCATTCTTTTTGTCACATGGAACAAATCTGTGAAAACCTCACACACATAAAACCCAGTCCATAAGTGTGTAAATGTTGTTACCATCAGTGCCTAGTGGAGCACAGGAGGAATGAAAGGCCTGAAAAGCATTAAACAGCTAATGAATGGATGAATAATTATTTTAATATTACAAGCAATGAGAGCACTCTGGATATGTGAGGACGTACCTGCCGCTGGTGACAGAGGCTTATTAAATGTAAAACATCTCATCGCTAAATGCACTCCTGTCATCCGTTGATAAATCTTCACTCAGGCAATAAAACTGCATTATTATAATGTTTCAAGCACCAGTCACCACTCTATTTAGATGAATCATCAAAGTGAATCAGACATTCATCATGAAAAACACAACAATGATCTAAAAAAAAAAAACCCTGTTGAACTGATCTGTGTATTTCTGTTTAATGACTCTCATTAATGCAGTAGTTTTCAAAGCCGGTCCTCGTGGCCCAGTGTCCTGCATGTTTTAGTTATTTCCCTCTTCTATCACACCTAGTTCAATTATTGATCAGCTCTTCAGAAGCCTGATCATGATGTAATGGCTTCCAGGTGTGATGGAAGGAGATATTTTTTTAGTTTGTATTCATTGTTTTTCATTTATTTTTAAAATGTAATTAATTCTACATTTTTAATATTTAAAACTTCTTAAAAATTGGTTTATTTTTAAATGTTTTTGTTCATTTAAATGTTTTTAATTAAAAATATATATATATTTTAATTTTAATTTTTTAAAAAAGGGAAATTTTTAAAAATATATATTTTAATTTAATTTATTTATTTATGTATTTTTTTAATCTGAAAAAATGTATTATTTTTTTACTTTTTAAATTTTTTTTTTACTTATTTAATTTGTTTTCATAATTTTTTAATTATTCTTTTTTTAAATTTTTACATCTAATAATTTTAATTAGTTTTTATTAAAAAACAAAACAAAACAAAAAACAAAAAAACACGACAGGTAGACATGTAAAGCATGCAGGACACTGGGCCACGAGGACCAGCTTTGAGAAGCATTAATGTATCCTTCATACATCTATGAACATACATCCATGGCTCAGTTGGTGGAGCGGATCATCCAATAACTGAAGAGTTGGCGGTTTGAATCCCACTCTGTCCTAATGTCCGTTGTGTCTTTGAGCAAAGACACTTCACCCTCCTGCCTCCAGTGTCACTCACACGAGTGTATGAATGTTTGGTGGTGGAAAGGATATAATCATTTCTGTGCATTTGCTGATGTCTTCATATTAATCGCCTCCATATCCTGTATGTGCCAAGTTTGAAGTCAATGGAAACATAATTAATGTTTCTGTAGACATGTGGAAAGTAAATGAGAGAATAAAAACGATTTTAATAAGTCATTAATAAAATGGAACTTTGACCTTTTTTCCCCAAAATGTCATCACCTCTATTCTGGGTCATTTGCAATCTACTATAAACCTAATTTGGAATTAATTCAACCAATAGTTTTCATGCTACACACATGTGAACTTTTCCCGTTTATAAGTAAATCAGGAGTAAACTTTAAAAAAACAAACAAAAAAACCCATTTCTGACAAATAAATAAATAATTGAACTTTAACTTATTTTTCCCAAAATGTAAGGACATAAATTCTTGGCCACTGGCACTATGAACCCACTTTGGTATTAATTCAATATTATACATATTTTTTCTGCTATAGTGTTTAGCTTATTAGTTTTTCAGGGACAGTGCACATAAAAACACTGACTTACACAACAGAGTTAATATGTTTTTGCTAAGTTATAACAAAAATGCTCATTTTCACGTTGCAGTCACTGGACAGATTGATGTTAACAAATGATATTCAGGCCAATAAAATACATGCATGGAAAACACATTAACAAACATACAAAGAAAATAATACAAAACAAACAAACAAACCAATATGTAAAAATGACCTTCGAAAAAGCCATATTGGTAGATCTCTATAATTGACTAAATATAGATGCAGAATACAAACCTTCCCTCTCTGGTTCCCCCTGGTGGTGCTTTAGAAGAATGACTCAACGTCTGACCAATGGCAGAGCAGGGTATTTTGAAAACAGAAAAAATATTTAGTTTATACAATATCTGTACATGTGGGTTAGTGAAACAGAGAAATATTTTTGCAGAAAATTAACAATTGCCCGATTTAGTGTCATATATTGTCCAAATGTAGGAAAAAAAAATAATAGAATGTAAATCTCAGAACACATTTGTATCAATCATGGGCAAAGTGAGGAATTATCAGAGGTGGCAAAAATACTCACATTCTGTACTTAAGTAGAAGCACAGCTACTTGTGTGAAAGAAACTTTTAAAAGTATCTAAAAATAAAGCCTTTAAAAATGAGTTACTGTGTGGATATTGTATTTGATCAGTTCCTGATACTTGGTTTTTGTGGGTATGGACAGGAAGTGTTAGAAAAATAAAAAAAGTCACTATTGAAATAAAAAAGTCATCATTATGAGATGTTTAAAAATGCTTGATTACGACATAAAAAAGTCCAAATTATGAGATAAAGTCATAACTATGAGATATTATGAGATACATAATTATGAGAAAAAGACTCAAAATTATAAGATAAAGTCAAAATTGTGATAACGAAAGTCACAATTTCTATCCTGCACTGGTTTTCCCTCTGAAGACACTCACATTTGTTTAGTTTGAAAAAGTTCACAAGTCTCTTCTGAGAATGTAAGGAGTATAAAGTACAGATATTTGAAGAAAAATGTAGGGAGGAAAAGTCAAAGGTTGACAGAAAAATACTCACATAAAGTGCAGATACTCATATATATATATATATATATATATATATATATATATATATATATATATATATATATATACATACATATATACTTAAGTACAGTAATAAAGTAGTTATATTTAGTTACTTCCCATCTCTGTGAACTATATTGGATTTTTTTTCTCCAGATTATAACAGGTTGACCATCTACAAAGTTTATGAAAAGTGGTGACATGGTGAAAACGTACCCTTATTTTCAGAGACAAAAAAAATGAATGAGCTGTATCAAATCACAAATATTAGTCATTCAGTTAAACAAACAAAAAATGGATCTACAACAATCCATCAATTGAACATCACTTTGTTACTTTCTGCTTTTCACATAAGCATGAATGGGGTAAGTCTCTGCCTCACGGAGCCTGAGATCGGAAAATTAATGAATGGTATAAAATGGGAAATAAAATGTTAAAATCATATCTGGTTTGTCATGTGACCTGAATCACACACATGTTGTGCCTCATAGTAAATGATAATTATTGATGTTTGTTTCAACTGCTTCTGTTAACCAATGGCTGATTCATTTGCGAGCAAAACACGATTATAATTTGGACTACACGCCTGGCGCACATGTGACGTCACCACAGACTCCACACCACAGTTTAGCTGAGTATGACGTCACATACGCGACGCATTGTAGTCTCTTACTAACCCCACATGAAACCTAACGTCACGTTTGCTTCCCATCAAAAACAGGGGTCTGCCTATGACACATCAAGTTATTAACCGCTATCATATGTCAATTTCAGAGCACTTGTTAAACGGAATCAGAATTTAGCTTGACTCGCTCCATTCATTTTTTTCGAGCTAAGTACCCATGGACCGGAAATAGACAGACGTGACATAACCTCTCCACACAAGCAAAGAACAAGCGGTGTCAGCCACAACAAACCCCGCCCCATTTGTACACATCTTACCTGATTTGCCCAATCCTTATCATGGAGAGGCTAAAAAAAATTATACATTTTCTGTTAAAGAAATCCTGCAGGTTCGTGTGCACTAGCAAACATTAGCATTAGCCTCATCCAGTCTAGTCAGCAGTTAAAGGGAGACTCCACCCTCAGGCCAAATCCAGTGTGTCCCCACTGTTCCCAGACCTAAATAAATGTGTGGAAGCATTTTTCCGGAGACCCAGCCAATGTCCGAATCTATGAGAACTGACCACAGGTTGGATTCCTACACATTCACATTCTACATTCTTGCTGCGCAAACTAAGTATCTCGTCTAAAGTGAATTAATTTACTTAATTTTATTTCTCCTCATTACTTTCCTCGTACTGGACATTTACTTCGAGGGTGAATGATGACGAATTCACGGCAAAACGGCTCGTCTTACTCATTTGTGTATGGGAACTATTTTCAGTGCGGAGAAACACAGCCGAAGCACACCAAGGGTCAGTGGGAGGGGGCTCTCACTGACAGTCCTTAGTTTGCATCGGCTGTGTTTCACCCCTTTGGGAAGTGGGGTAATAAAAAAGACAGAAAACAGCCTCTTCACTGGCTGCCTTTTCAACCAGTTACATTTTTTGCAAGGAAAATATATGCTACAGAGCTGTCATATAAATCTATTATAGAATAAAACATAAATAAAATGTCTATTTATGTCTATTCTATTCAACTTGTAGCTTTGAATATTTCCAACCAAACTCTGTCTCAATTTGATGACTTGAAATCATAAACTCAGATGTTGATGACGCATTTGTATATTTTATTCAAAAGAATAATATTCCCAGATCACAGATGATGGATCACACACATCATTGAATGACCTCATTAAAGCATAAACCAGAAAAATATATTACATAATGTTAGGATTAATAGAAGACATACATAAGAACAGTGTTGATTTATTTTATTTTTTTCTTTTCTTTCATATTTCTCTGGCTTCACTAGTAATATGTATTTCAGTAAAAGCTTTCTGGTTCACAGCGTTTACTTTGCTCTTTTATTCTTTGGGATGTTGCTTTGTTCTAATTTTGCCACTGTGGACACTGTGTGATGATATTACTGTGTCATTTCACAGTGAATGCTGCAGAGCTTTGATGTCAGAAAATAAATCTATTGGTAGCTTGGAGCTAAATGGTCAATGTTCTCATGAGAAATTAATTAATGATGCAAGTAACATGTACAAAAAAAACCTCTGTTATGTGATGGGTCAAATTGTCCCATTTTAAAGTTTGAACATGTAGGAAATATAGTTTAAAAGTATTTTTTCAGTATGAAACTTCTGATATCCTTAATTAGCTTAATCAACAAATAATATGAAATTATTTCATTTCACATATTAGTGATCACCCCCTTCATGTTTATATCAGATAGTTACTGTTCAGGTCAATTTGACCCATCAGTCAAACTGGAGGTTAGAGGGTGTCAGAAATATCAGACTATTTCTTTCTTTACAATGTGAGACATGTTATGTTTATGTTTATGTTTATGTTTATGTTTATGTTTATGTTTATGTTTATGTTTATGTTTATGTTATGTTATGTTATGTTATGTTATGTTATGTTATGTTATGTTATGTTATGTACAAATTGACCCATGAACTCCATTGCTGTTCTTGAAAAATGAATATAACAGGAGGGTTAATTCAGATATTGAAGTATTCAGATGAATTTTTATATTACTTAGTAGTTAATTTTGTTCATATATATATATATATATATATATATATATATATATATATATATATATATATATATGATTCATTTGTTTAGTATTTTTTAGTTCAACAGTGTTAGTGTGAAGTTCTTTGTTAACAGATGTATGTTTTAGTTTATTAAATCATTGATTTTATCATTGATTTTATCATTGATTTTAGTTTATTAGTTTAATGTTAATCAGTTTTGTTAAGATGGAACCCGTCTGTCTACATATTAGTTGATTACCTTCTGTTTTTCTTTTAGATATATATCTAAACACATTCACACACAGTATTGTCAGACATAAGCAGTAGTGTTGTCATCCCTGAGGGAAGAGGAGATCATTAATTTGACAATAGTACATACAATCGATGGATTTATTTTCGTATGTTGCATATTTGAGAGAGTAGGTGTTAAAGAGGTTAATAAGAAGAATTTCTGTTGATATTTTTCTTTTACGCACAGTTTGCATCATCATTATTTTCACCTGATTTTCCTTCCACTGCTTTTTCAACATAGTTTAAAGTGATTCTTGCAAAAATACCATCCCCCTGGCCAGAACCTGCAGACTTCTGATGCATGTAAATCATCCACTCCATTACCACTGGGTATCTATTGAACCATCTGACTCAACACTGCAGGTGCTGAGGGTTAAATATATATCTGGATTGTGATTCACTTCAGAAAAATGTCAGATCTTTCAATGTAGAAACATGACATATCTTCCCTCTAGGCAAAAACACTGGTGCATAAAAAGAAGACTTTACTGGATTACATTTTAGCAACGATGCTTGTCAATCATCCATTAACTCTCCTGTTATGTTACGCATCGATTTGACTCAGTTTAACATTTGAACATTGAAGAAAAATAGTTAAAACTTTTTTTTCAGCATGGAACTTCTTTTGCATTTCTTAATTCACAGGTGTCAAATATAAGGCCCGGGGGCCAAATCCGGCCCGCCAAAGGATCCAGTCTGGCCCATAGTGATATGTTCTCAAGAACAAAGTGGACCTACATGCACGAATCTGACACAATGGTATGTTTTTAACAGGTTTGTTAAATAAACGTGCAAAAACTGTTTGACGAGGTGCTGTAATGGAGATCGATACAGCAACTAGCAACAAGGCAGAACCGTGGTCAGAACACAAAACAGAATCAGAATCAGACAGCAAATTACTAAGTTCAGGGAGAGTCCATGAATCATTACCGGTGTACAGATAGGGGTCAAACCAGGCATCCAGAATCCAAACGGGGTCCGACAGGGGCAAGACGAACTCGTGGTCAGGTGTGGTTTCAAATCCAGTAACGAAGGTCAGACAGAACTGACAAAAACCATAGGACGGAGCAAAGTCAAGAACCAAACCAAGACGTGGATCAAAACGCTCATCTGCTGCAACCATGGGAAAAACAAACTCACAATTTGTTCCAGACACACGAGGGACTTAAATAAGACACAAAACAGGTGGGACACATGAGGGTTAATGAAAAGGGGGCGTGACAACACCAGTGACAGGAAGTGAAACGAGACAAAGTGAACATGAACCAACATGGCAAAATAAAAACTAACACTAACAATGACATAAAAAACAGGAAGATGAACAGAAAATGAGAACATGAGAATAAAAGTCCATATCATAACACATAAGATGAATAACAATGAAGATATTAATGGTGTCAAAATGATTTTATTTCAGGTTCTACAAACAGAATAATTAGGTCTCAACTGGGCCAGACCAGTAAAATATGATCATAATTACTTATAAATATTGCAGATTTTAATGGAAAAAAAGTAAAGTTACATAAAAATCTTTATTTTAACAAACCATCGTTTTGCAAAAACCTGAATAAACACTGGCAGAAATATGAACCACCTGAAATATCTGAAGAGAAGTAAGTGTAATTTTACAAATATTCTGCCTGTTATTAATAATAAAATAGTTTGAATGAGTGAATAAAAAGTTGATTTCATGTCGTCTTAACCTTAACATTCTATTCAGTGAACAGGAAATGACCTTCCACACTAAATCTGACCTGATTGTAATGATCAAATCAGGTCAGATTTTTGATCACTTGCCTAAATTCAAATTTAAAAAAACTGCACTTCTAACATTTTTTGCTGTTGTTAGTTGTTGTTATCGGCACAGCCCACTGACATTTATTAACATTTATCCTGTTAATACTTTCAATGAACTGGTCTTTAATCCTACCTCTGTTTGCATTTGGATCCTTCAGTGTTCTGAAAAATCATAATGACATATCCAGTTAATTATTTAATGATGTATTTATTTATTTCATTAATTTTGGCACTTTTAGTCCTCCATTGATTTTCAGATACATTTTTAAATGAGGTTTTATGTATTTTCTTATTTTTTAATAGAATGTCATTTGCATTTTTAAGCTAAAATGGTGAAATTTGTGTCCCTTATAGAGGACAAAAATACATTGCCGGGTCTCAGGAGGACATTATTTCATATTTTATATGTTGATCTTTCGAACATAACAGGAGGTTTAATTGACGTGAACTTTACATTATAGATGGTAAAGCTCTCACATGTTACGTCGTTAGCTCATTTACTGAAGTAAATATTTCAGTTGCAAATTTGCCATCACTTTAATCTACCACCACCCACTGCCTCGACTGCTCCATTTATGGTTTAGACGTACAAATATTCAGGACTCTAAAATAGATCATATGAAATATTCATAGGTTTCACATCCGCAGCATTCTTCCTACGTGCAATGCATAAACTCTAATGAAGCAGTCGTGCATTTTATAATTAAGTCACTTCACTACTCTGACACTAAAGACCAGTTCATTTTCATCTGTCCAATTTACTTTATGTTTTTACAAAGCAACAGAATCTCACGTCACATAAACCTGAATGTATAGAAATGTATAGAAACGTGTCCGGTAACACTTTGCGTGCATAATCTCAGATAAAAATGACTTATGTAAGTACAGTAAAAGTAAGTATAAATAAGTCAAATTAAAATATATATACTTAGATATGTAAAAATACTTGTTATAAATAAATATATAAATAATAAATAATAAATAATAAATTATAAATTATAAATTATAAATTATAAATTATAAATTATAAATTATAAATTATAAATTATAAATTATAAATTATAAATTATAAATTATAAATTATAAATAATAAATTATAAATAATAAATTATAAATTATAAATTATAAATTATAAATTATAAATTATAAATAGATGAATGAATAAATAAATAAATAAATAAATAAATAAATAAATAAATAAATAAATAAATAAATAAATAAAATGCACTGATCAAACCAAATCCATTCACGTTCCTCCAGCTCAAACTGTAGAAGTCTATTAGTTTCACTGTTAATGTTGTTTACTTTCTGCGTTGTTGTTTACTCTCTCTCTCTCTCTCTCTCTCTCTCTCTCTCTCTCTCTCTCTCTCTCTCTCTCTCTCTCTCTCTCTCTCTCTCTCTCTCTCTCTCTCTCTCTCTCTCTGCACTCAGCTCATTCCTACTTATGTGTTTTTAGCTCATTCAGAGGTTTCCAAGGGAACATTCTCAGGTTCAATTTAATATGATCAGGATCATTCTGACCTTTTGCATTCTTAGAACATGAACAACCTCAATGTTCATTAAACCTCAGAAAAAAACTCATGTGGAATATGATTCTCTTTTACAGATGTGCCTCTTTTTTCTCCCCCCCCCCCTTTTTTTTTTTTTTTACTTCCAATACAATCCACGACATCAGCAGTTTCAAGTTGATGTCTGTATTTTAACTCGCTAACCTTTACATTTTCATATGTTCAGTAGGATTATTGATTTGCATCTAAGGTAGACCTGAATACCAATGAGCTTTGATTAACACTAAGCTTTGATTCTACACCAGAAAGATAAGAGATGCAGTATTTATCTGGTTCCTAGTGTCGTGCTGGATATTTATCATCTGTTCTTTTACAAGAATTAATAATGATACGAGAAATGTCACTTTATTAAAATATGACTGAGGACGTATGTATGAATTATGTGTTTAAGGTTCATGGAAACTGAGGCGAGTGTTAGAGTTAGATCTATCTATCTATCTATCTATCTATCTATCTATCTATCTATCTATCTATCTATCTATCTATCTATCTATCTATCTATCTATCTATCTATCTATCTATCTATCTATCTATCTATCTATCTATCTATCTATCTATCTATCTATCTATCTATCCATCCATCCATCCATCCATCCATCCATCCATCCTTATTAGACTGTGACTGTGATTAAATTAATTCTAATATAAAACACATAATCCTCCAGTTGTATAAAATGTGCAGCTCTTTCTTTAACACTACATTGTTGCCTCAGTCAAAAATGCTTGTAACTATAGGACGTTGTGTTTTAAACTTGTCTTTTATCCAGCTCTGAATGTAGAATGTTAGAACAGCGTCAACGTCTCCTTGAGATGCAGCTTCTCAACTGAGCCTTGACTTTTTTTTCCCACTAGTCCTAGCATTGGTTCTTTCCAAACACTGTCTTAAAGGTCATTGCTGCTGTGCCCTAGAATAAATTCTATAAATATTATTGCGTGACTAGAATACTTCTTTTCGTAGGGTCTGGATTTCAGTTTATGTGGAATCTGAATTTATACAGTAAATTCAACACTGTTAAAAAATGCAGTGTCAAAGTTTTTTTTTAATTGGTTCAGAGTTATTCTAACAATGGACAGAGTCAAATTTAACAAGATAATTTCCAGTGTTGGTGAAAATAATTGGGAGTTAACAGAGGTTTTACTCTGTCAGTGTCATATATTCAGTGTTAAACTAAACTGATTTTCTCAGAGTTATGATAAGAGTTACCTCAACACTTAAACTGAGTGAGAAATTGGACATTGAACAGTAAATGGACTGTACTTATATCGTGCATTTTCACGAACCACCAACCCTTCGATCATTGGACGACCTGTTCTACCAACTGAACCATAGTCACCCCTGAAAAAGTGTTTGTTTTGTTTTTCCACCAGAATCTGTGCAAGAATAAAGTTATGCTGTGTTTTCAAATAGTTAAAATTCAACACTATTTGGAGTAATTTATTTATGAACATGTTGTGTTAAGTACGTTTAACACTGGAAAAGTTAGAACAAATATTAACACACAATTCTTCAGTGTTGAATGTGTGAATAACACTGTGGGTGTTACTTACAGTGTAAATGTTAGTCTGTAGATAAAGACCATATGTTCTCATGTTAAAATAAACTCTTTAAGTGTTATGTTAACACTGGTGATTTAACTGTGAAGCTCAACTCATTGAGTCTATCCTGGAACATTAAGTGAAGCAGTAGAATAATTGTTTCATCACCTCTCTTACTCCTGCTTCTCATCAGCTTACATGACTAATTGCTCCTGTTCTAGAACATATATATATATATATATATATATATATATATATATATATATATATCAAAGGCTGTTTCATAGAACACTGTTCATGAGGAAACTATGAGGTCAACCTTGTTTAGAGTTGTTTATTTCCGAAGGACAAAACAACTATTCAGAAACATTTGAATCAATCAAAAACAATTGAATCATCCTGTACCAACTGCTCACATGAATCCACTGAAATAAATAAATGCATCAAAATAAACCAATACTTAAAAAATACTTTTACCTTCTGGCAGCAGATGATGGTCTACAGCACAGGTGTCAAACATAAGGCCCGGGGGCCAAATGCAGCCCGCCAAAGGGTCCAGTCTGGCCCCTGGGATGAATGTGTGAAATGCAACAATTACACTGAAGTTAATTAATAATCAAAGTAGTTCATATCATTGATCATTGATGCCAATTCAATCTAAAGTGGATGAGACTAGTAAAATATTATCATAATCACCTAGAAATAATGGAAACCAACCTTAAAGTAATTTTCCTTTCTATTTTAGTGTAAAATAAAGTAAAAAAAATATGTGAATAAACCGAAATGTTTGCGGAATTTTACCAACATTCAACCTGTTACTGAATGTTGTGTAGATTTCTACGTCAACTGTGATCTGTAAGTTGTGATGCATGTCTATAAGTGACAAACTAAAGCATAATATTGTCAACATTGAACTTATTTTTCTTAAGAATTTACAGGTTGTTCATATTTGTTTGTGTTACGTTCATGTACAATTTGTAAATGTGACCATTTTTATTGGAGAATTTGGCTTTTTTCTTCACTCAAAAACACAGAAATCTTTGCCGTTAACATTATTTCATACATTTTTATCTTATTATTTATATTATTTTACTGGTCTGGCCCACTTTATACCATATTAAGATGAATGTGGCCTCTGAACTAAAATGAGTTTGACACCCCTGGTCTACAGTCAGACTAGAATTATAACAATGATTCAAATTCAAATGCTGTCTAGATACAGTAGAACACATGACGTGTAATTAGAGCATGTCAGTGCTTGTTTATGGCTAATTAAAGAGAAATTCATTTAGTTTTTTATCAAATTTTATGCAAAGAAAAAAAAGACACTGTGACCAATATTACAGCATCACAACTAAAACAGACTTTATCTTACATTAGCTTCACTACTACAAATAAAACAATACTGACATGTTGAGCATAGAGCACAGTTAACATTTTTAATCTAACTTTATAGGATTTTATTTGATGTATTTCTCATGTCATATTTCTCTCGTCTTTAAAAAGTGTTCAAATGTTCGAACAAACCTTATCATTCATCAGTTTTTCTTTCACCAGATGGACACAGTATTATTGTTTGTATTCTTTTCCATATAAATAAATGCTTTTAGTTGAACCACAGCTAAACTCAACTCAATTATGTGACTCATATATCATGTATACATGATGTATGAGTCACAGTTCAGTCTAGGCTGCCCTAGGAGTTAGAATGCTGGGGGAAGTACAGACACTGAGTTCTTTCTTCTCTTTCTCTCTCTCACACCTGTTTCTGTCATTTTTATAACATATCTTTCATACCAAGTCTGTTCATGACTAGTCACCTGGTGTCCCCTTTCCCCCCTCCCCCCCCTGGGGGGAGTGGTGGCTCTCCTGAAAGTGTCTGCACGGGAGCCATGGACGACAGGATCTGCAGTATCTCACCTGTGCCGACCTGTGACCCCAGACCCCTGCCCCTGCCTGTCTGGACCAGCCCCCCCCTCCTTCATTTATAAATGGACGTCTATCTACAGTCTGTCCGTCCATGGGAGTGGATCTGTCCTTCAATGTGGTTCTCCTCAAGATTTCTTCTTTTTCCCACTGGGTTTGGAAGTTTTTTCTTGCCGAGAAGGAGGGTCTAAGGACAGGGGAGGGTCTAAGGACAGGGGATGTTTGGGACTTTTCATGTATCTCTGTAGTTGATTGTGTTTTTGTAAAGCCCTCTGAGATGACTTTGTTGTGATTTAGGGCTTTATAAATAAAATTGAATTGAATTGAATTGAATTAAACTTCACCCATTTGGAAGGGTTAGGTGAGCTCCTGCTGGTTTGTTTGATCATATTGATTGTTGTCAAAGGGGTGACAATTCATTCGAGAAATGTGTCAAGAGTCTTAGTGACTGTAGAAAATGAGGAGTTATGACCTGTAACCCACAGAGAGGAAGGATCGATGTTTTACAAGGGAAGCGTGGGCCTTATTCACCCTGAACGTTCCAAAGAGGTTGAGGACTACATATGGAACTGTGTACTTCTGTTTAACATCCGTACCCTTCAAGCTTAAAAATGGCTGCCAGGTGAATAAAGTGAATGTTACTGTGGATTATGACCCGATAACACACTGCTCTACTTTTTTTTTTTAGAAAGTATTTGCTTCAGAAATTAAATGTGCTAAATCTTACATATTTTAATAAGATATAATAACAAATGACATAAGTGCTAGTTAGCTTTTTAATATATATGATAGTGTGTTATTCCACATATATGCTGGTTTACGTACATGTATATAATGCATTAGTAAATATTCCACTAGAAAGAACCTGTAAAGTGAATGGATCATAATGTACAGACAGTGTTTGAAGTAGATCTGACACCAATATTCCTTTGGACTAAAACCTATTACCTTGTTAATTCTAATTTCACATTTTGACCCAAGACTAATCTTCAACCAACATTCAGTAACACACGTGGTAAAATTACATTTGTTTTATTCCAGAAGCATTTTACTAGTAGACCAGTGGTATTTTGACATGGATTCAGCTGATGTCATCATGTCTATGTGTGTAAAGGTCAGCATGTCTGGGTGTGTCCTGATATAATCATGTCTATATCCTCTGTACGTACGGTGAAATCATCATGTATACACACATGTACTGATGTCAGCATTTGAACCATGAAAATATTAACACTGTGATGACTTTGAGAAGATTTTGTGTTGTTTCGGTGATATACAATAAAAAGCCTTACCATTTCAGTGATGTATAAAAACTACCTATATATATAATGAACTTTTTTTAATTTTCATTTTTTACATTGTTGTGTAAGTGTCAGAAAGTGCAGAGGTAAATCTATTTATTTCCCCTGTATTACATTTGGGAAAAGATTATGTTTTGGGTAATGAAATGAGAAGTGGTTGAGAGAAAAACTATAAAGGAACTCAGCATCAGAGCAAAGTGTGTCCAATTAGCACCAGAGCATACAAAGACAGAGACAGACAGAATGCAAGAGGGTAAAGAGGTCTGTGCGGACCTTATTAACGCCCAAGCTATGAAAGCTGGTTCCCCTGGGGTGTGTGTGTGTGTGTGTGTGTGTGTGTGAGTGTGAGTGTGAGTGCATGTGTGTGTGTGTGTGTGTGTGTGTGTGAGTGTGAGTGCATGTGTGTGTGTGAGTGCGTGTGTGTGTGTGTGTGTGTGTGTGTGTGTGTGTGTGTGTGCGCGTATGCAGCCAGTGGACACAACATTCACTGCTGGTGATGCATGGTTCACCTTTAAACCAGCTTTAAATCACAAACACAGACGTCTTTTCACTGCAGGATTACATTTGAACAAGAGATTCCAGGCGATGTGGTATGAATACATGAACACACACACACACACACACACACAAGTACAAGTTTCCATGTTTCATAAGGACTAAGTTTGTAAGCATTACTTGTGGGTAAAGCCTTTCGGTAGTTAACATAAAAACATCTATTTTTTAAACATTAATTTTAACAAGTAAATAAAAAAAAAGATTAAAAAAATAATAAAATAAATAAATAAATAACATTATCAAAATTTAAAAAGTAAATAGATTTTTAAATACAAAACACAATTTAAGAAATATATTACAATTTTTTTAAAAACATGAATATTTTTTTTTTAATGGTAAAAAAATAAAATAGAATTTAAAAAAAGTAAAGCCTATAAAGGCGTTTCCTTTATGGGAAATTCTGGGGAGAAAAACAAATTAATGAATTTATAGTGGACATCATTAACATAGGTTTACATTCTTAATACAAATGTATATGTATTTTGATCCCCATGATGTCAAAGGTTTAAACAGATCAATGTCCCCATAAAATAAAAATACAAGCATACACACACGACATATATTTTAGTCTACATTGATTTATATAATCAACATGCACTGCATTTTTCTGATTCAAAATGTGTGTTTTGTTTTTTTTCCTTTTGGTCACTGTCATTTGTCCTGCAAACAGCCTGACACTGCCCCCTAGTGGTTCTTTCACAGAATAACTTCACATTCTGCACAGATATCAACAAATGTTTGGGTTAATTGTCTGACTGTGTCATTTATGGAGTGAATGCAGACAGTTGGTGGTGCGCATGCTCAGTTGTCATCTGCTGAGGTGTAGCTGTTGGCCCATTACCTCTTGTTATGTGCATAAGAGTGACGCGTGTACCCCCCCCCCCCCTCCCGCTCCCACCCCTTCCCATCATTCCCACCCTTCCCCACGCCAGAAGGCACGTGTTTCCTCACACCTTTCACCCAAATGGTTTAAATGAAAGGTCAAAGAGGCAGAAAGGTTAAATTATTCATGTTAATCACTATCACTTTTTATCTTATCTGCTTTTTTAAAATCGTATTCCTATTTAATATTATATTATATTATTAAATATTCCTATTTAATCATAACCTATACTTATTCTGACCTATTTTTTTTATGTTAGAGCTATGTATATTCTGTATTTATTCATTCATTGATTATTGGTGCTGATGTATTATTGTGGTTTTTTGTGTGGAGCAGTGACTGTACTTTAAATTTCTACCTACCCACATACCTACCTACCTACCTACCTACCTACCTATAGTGACACATTTGACATAAAAAAAACATAAATATGGGATAAAAATGCAAAATTTTTGAAAATCTAAATTATGATTAAAGTCAATCATATAGATAAAAAGTTAAAACTATGATGTATAAAGTCATAAATATGAGATAAGAAATGCATAAAAAAATAAAAAGTCGAAATTATGAGATAAAATGACACAATTTAGACAAAGTCATAAGTATGAGATAAGAATATATAGTATATAGCTATATATGATATAGACAGTCACAAATGTTCTCCTTCACTGATTTTCCCTCTGAAGTGACTTCTTTTTTCGTACTTTCACATCTGTTTAGTTTGAAACAGTAATGGGTCTATTCTGAGAAAGTAAAGAGTATAAATAATAAAAAAATAAATAAAAAAATAATTTATACTCTTTACTTTCTCAGAATAGACCCATTACTGTTTCAAACTAAACAGATGTGAAAGTACATATATTTATATAAAAGTAAAGAGTATAAAGTACAGATATATAAATGTAAAGAGTATAAAGTACAAATATTTATATAAATGTAGAGTATAAAGTACAGATATTTATACAAAACGTAGGGAGTAAAAGTAAAAAGTTGGCAGAAAAATAAATAGTCAAGTAAAGTACATATACCTAAAAAAAAAAACTACTTAAGTACAGTAAAAGAAGTACTTGTACTTAGTTACTTCCACCTCTGTTTTAGGCATAGTCCTTCCTTGCATTTTGATTCTATGTATAACATAGAGATTAAAAAGCCAACATAAGGACCATATGGTTAGAGTTTGCTAAAGTGTGACTTCGCACCTGACCACTGTGGCGCATGGAAACACTTGTGGAGGCGTCAGTGCGCAATTTGGCACCGGCTTCCCTGCCCTGATAAAAAGGATTCCCTGCATTCAGAGGCACATTCATCCACACAGGACTGTACACTGATCCATCACAGGGAACCATGGAGAAGTTGACTCATAAAGCTGGATTTACTTCAACTAATGCTTCTTCTCCTATGTGGAGACCGTGGACTGGAACAAAGGACGAAACTGCGGCGCGTAAAGTGAGTTTAGGTAACGTCAAAACTGCGCATGTGTAGAAAACCCAACACGGTTTGTAATTGACTGCAGTTTTTGTTTTTTGTTTTGTTTCTTTTATTTTTTAGGCTCATTTGTTCTATCTAGATCTTTCTGATACAAAACACGTCAAACCTCAGGCCACTCATCCAGTGAAGTGAGTAGTTGTCAACTGCACCTTAATCTCTTATATATTATATTTCTTGCATTTATATATATTGCAGTATATATACTGCAAAAATCTAAATTTTACCAAGCCTATTTTTCCTCATTTCTAGTCAAAATGTCTCATCACAGTTAAAATAAGTTTCAATCACTTAAGTAGATAGATAGATAGATAGATAGATAGATAGATAGATAGATAGATAGATAGATAGATAGATAGATAGATAGATAGATAGATAGATAGATAGATAGATAGATAGATAGATAGATAGATTAAAAGTTATGTATGTTTGGAGTAGAAATGAGGAAAATACATTTGGGAAGATCTAGATTTTTTGCAGTGTACCTTTATATCCTTTTTATGTTTTGTTTTGTTTTTCATTTTGTAGGTTGTACTGGCCAAAATCGAAGTGTTTCGATTACCTATACCAGGATGCAGAAATGCTGCTGCGTAACTACCCAGTCCAAGCCACCATCTGCCCCTATAAGGAGTCCAGCAGTGATGAGGACAGCGAGGAGGAAGAGGAGCAAACGCAGAAGGACTAAATGTCACTGTCTGGGGACTTTCAGCATTTTTATATAACATGTTAATATAGTTCTCAATTCTTAATTTATTTCTGTAAATTCTTGTATATAAGTATTTTCCTTGAAATAAACACCACGATGTAAATGCTTAAGTTATTGTTGTACTGTTTCTACCTTATTTCTATACTATTTTCCTGAGCAAACACACATACAATGTTTATGACTCTGAGAATTATGTAGTTTTTCACTGAAAAAAATTCCAACTCTTACCTAATCTTATTTCTAGTCAAAATATTTCATAACACTTGAAATCAAACATAATCAGTTAAAGAGTAACTTTTCAGTAAGATATAAGAACTTACTTTTAGACAATAGACAATTTCAAGAACTCTTGCCAAAATAATCTTTACTTGTTCCATTGGTAGATTGGATTATGCAATAAATAAATAACATTTAATTAAACAATGGAACAAGTGAAACTTTCTTTGGTAAGAGTTCTTAAAATAACATTTTCCAGATCTATTGTCTAAAAATCAGTTTTTAATTATGTCTTATTTTAAGTGTGATGAGATATTTGGACAAAAAATAAGGTAAGCTTTGGACCCCCCCCAACACACACACACACACGTGTTTCTGTTCTGATTAACATTTAAGTCCCCAAATCTACAAATGTGAACTTCTTGGACACAACCACAGGAGATAAACTCCTCAAACAGGAGGTTGTGATCTGATTTATATCCTCTTTATAAACAAATGTAATTTTGCTCATAATTAAAAAAGGCTAATGCATTATGTCGGCGTTTGTAAGTTTAATAAAAGTCTCGACGGGCTGTGAAAGCACCAGTGTTGCGTTCAGGTACCTGACAGAGGCGCTTAACAACTCATTCCCATGGATAAGTGCAAAGTGCTAAACGTGCCATATCCTGCCCACTGTCGCGTGAGGTGCGGAAACTGCGTGTCACGTGAAAGGTGTCACCACAACACATTAAGATCCGGAATATAAAAGGTTAACAGCCTGAAGTTGAAGCTCCACTTTAGACAAAAATCCACAGCAAAAGCTCTCATAAATTCATAAAATCCAACAATATATATATATATATATATATATATATATATATATATATATATATATATATATATATATATATATATATATATGTGTGTGTGTGTGTGTGTGTGTGTGTATAGGACATTACATCAATGATAAGGAGGAGAAACAGGGGAGGTTATAAATGAGCCACACCTGAGAATGGAAGGAGGTCAGAGGTCAGATCCCCAAGAGGAGTGAGAACAAAAAGAAAAAGAAAAGGAAGAGTTAAAAACTGAATGTAACCTTAAATAAAGAATCTGACAATAGACTGGTGTGGATCCAGGATATTGAATCTCTGGACCTGGTCCTGCTTGGACTCTGCAGATGCTCTTTCTCCCTCTCTGGGTCAGATGACACCTACCGACAGTTAAGTTCCTCTTTTACCCAAACTCTCCTGGGTTCACCCCATGTCTGACCTGAAGATATTCCTGAGCTCTTTCTCCTAAACCAATACACATACACAGTAAACTTACCACTATGAAAAATGCAGTGTCAACGTATTTAAATTCTTTCAGAGTTATTCTAACATTGGACAGTGTAAAGTTAACAAGATCATGTCCAGTGTTGGTGAAAATAAAATAAGAGTTAACAGGTTTTACACTGTCAGTGTCATATATTCAGGGTTAAAGTGAACTGATTCTGTCAGACTTAATTCAACACTGATGAGAGTAATATACCTTTCAGTCAGAGGCAGTTCCATAGGGTGGCAACCATGTGGAATTTGCCCCAATGAATATGTATTAAAGTATGTCTTTCACACATTGTCTTCTTTAATCACTTTGTGCTGTTAGTGGGAGATACTTTTGACTTTAAGAGACATTTTAGGTCTAATGTCAAAGCCATCGTATAATTGTACCTATTTTTAAAAATTATTTTTCTTTTTTTAATCCAAAAACAAAGGCAGTAAAGCACTGAACATGACCCATCAAGAACGCAAGTTAATCTGAACACACGTTTGTTTATTTATTGTTTGATGTAATTGTAACCCGGGTCACATAACGACTCACTTCCTGTGCTGACGTTATCTCTTCCGGTTCACATACTGTATAAGCCCTCCCTCTTTTTTCACTCATGCTCACCTGCTTTTCTATGATATGGGCCTTAGTCACTTTGAACGTTCAACAGACGTTCAGGGGAACACTTTCCCGACGGCAACGGCGCCTAACTGCTACGTCCCAAAATGTACATCCTCAAATAGGAAAAAAAAGTCGTACAGTGGACAGACCTTCCATCGTTTCCCCAAAGATAAGGAACTTCGGCGTGAATGGATCAAAAACATAAGGAGGATCCTGGTCCATATTTCACGGTAAGACAAAGATAATTATACATTATCCCGCTAATTCTACGGGTTATTAAAGCTTATTAGTGCTACTACTCTAACAGATTGGATAAAATAACCGTTACAACGTAGTGAATATTTACTTTCAAAGTGCCCGAACTACCTGCGGAGTGATATGGTAACGTGAATCTGAAGTGACAAAACCCGTTGCCATGGGCAGCCGGCGGTTATGGAAAAAAAAAAAAAATCCGCCCTGAAGGGTCAGTTCAAAGTGAATGGGAGCTGTCGCAACGTTCTAGAGGGTCGTAGAATAAATATTGATAACAACCATCTAATCAACCTGATGTCACGATGAAATAAGAAAAAATATGAATATGTAATTGGATAACACCACATTCTATTCGCTAGTTCAAGATATTCTGTCCATTTTGTGGTTGGTGTGCTGATGGCTGTCAGAACTGATGGTATGCTAGCAGTGCCATTAGCCTACTTAAACTTTATGTAGCCTTCAACCCAGTTACTGTAGCTTTTCAGCAAGTCAGCCCGGGGAATATTGCAGTCCTCACACGCCCATTTTCCAACAATATCTATCGTTAAGTCCACGCTATCTGTTCTTGTTTCTTTAGCATCACCCAGACCCAAAACGTTTAACTTCTGAGGAAGAAACTTATTTCCACTACTTCGTACAGCATTTGTTGTTAATATTCTTATGCATATATCTTACACTGTATTGACTCTAACCTTTCACTAATGTCACAGGTGCATCCTCCTCAATAACCCAACGGATTGTCTACAAACTGTGTCCTGTCTACTCACAGGTGAGTTTTCATATTTCTGTTTTTCTCTTGTGCTATGTAGTAGCTAACGCTAGCTTTGCATTTAGCTGCAGCTGACTCTGTTATGTGTGTATGTAATAATTTTTCATCGATTGTACGAACAATGGCTCAATGAGTAGCAAGTTACTTTTCATCCATAAACTGCCCCCCTCTCCACCCCCTCTCTGGACTTATTGCCCCACCTCTCCCACCCCAGGGGGAAAATCTGTAGAACCACACCTCCTTTCAGTTTTAAAGATAACTCTGAAATGTGGAGTTAAACTAAAGTTAGTTTGACACCTTGCTTTAACCTTTACCATGACCTGTTTTTTAACTTGTTTGGTGCATCTTTTAAAGCTGACCACATATTACCTGCATCTTCTTTCATATTTACGGCTTTCCTGAAGAAAGGAAAATAAGAAATAAATATTTATGCTCATTCAAAACCTGTACAAGCAACCAAACGAGAGGTGGCCAGAGACCATTGCACAGTTCTGTATACATAATTTAGTATAGGTAAATGTGGTCTTATTTTAAAAATGTATCCAGGGTATTGTTTAAAATCCCATGTAATAGTTGCTGGAACAAACTCTGCATACATAAATGCTACAGCTGCTGTAGTCAAAGCCTTCAACATTATAACTGTTGAAGTGCTGGTCACATTTTCTGCAGAAATAGTCTTTTGTGTATAATTGAGCATTTCTGACTAAACAACATGAACTCCTCACCTCCACCTGCACAGTGTGATGACTGCAGACTCCTGTGGGGATCCATGGCTGAGCATGTAAGTGTTTTGTATGCACACTTTACACATCTCGGTAGACAAAAGTGACTTGTAACTGCACCAGAACATGGGCTTCTGACCCACTGCCCCAATGAGATCCACTTTCCACTTTCATGCCGCACAGTGAACTGCCAGGTGTTCGTTTTAGAACACCATGGTCATGTCTTTACTCACTTTGTTCCCCCTACCATCACTACCTCCTGTTTTGTTTTTATTTTTCAGCTTGTAGTACTTTATTTTATATTTATTTTTATTACTTAACTAATTTCTGCTAATTGTATTTTATTCGACTTGCATGCCCTTATGTTTCAACTTTTTGAGCTGATGGTGCTGTAAATTTCTCCTTGGAGATCAATAAAGTATCTGTCTGTCTGTCTGTCTGTCTGTACAGTAGTTTTTGTGTAAAGTTATTGACAGCAACCAATTTTGTGTAACTTCTGGTCATTTTGTCTAATTTCGGGCCCAGTTTTGTATAATTTCTGGTAACTTGTTAAATTTCGGTTTTCTCTTTTTTTTTTTTTTTTTTCCCCAGAAAAAGCACTTTTATGGGTTTTTAAAGCCTATTCATGTTAATGTATATTGAGTCTTTTTTTTTTATTATACATTGTGTTTTTTTCTTTATCTTTGCACTGGGGGTTTATTATCCCGGCTGCATAATTTCATTGCAACATGTGTGCAATGACAGTGATTCGGATTGAATTTCTCGCCCATTTTTATGTAATTTCTGGTAACTTTTGTTTGATTTCTGATCATTTTTGTATAATTTCTGGTTGGACAACCAGACCAAAAAAAAATCAGGCTCAACAACCTCTACCCCTTCCCCCCATCACATGCATTTTACCTGATTTGCCCTATTGTCATTGTGAAAATGCATTTTTGGTGACTTTGACCTACATTCACTAAAACTTAATGGGATCTATTCTGGACCACTCTGTACCTTTTCTAAAAACTTCATGAAAATCAGTCCAGTAGATTTTGCCTAAAGCTGCTGACGATCTGACTCAAAAACAATACGCCTCTCTTTTTCAGAGGGTGGGGTAATAAATGTGTTCTGGATAAAAGTGAGCTGAAGTGCTGAAAATCAGTGTTTGAACTGTTCCAGTAATTTCCATTTTATTAACTGACAATTTAACCGAGAATTTGTGGATTCCATTTTATTTTTCACACCCACTCTCATATTATTGTGACTATAAAGCAACATGTTCAGAAGGCTTTATAATGTATATATGTTGGCTACATATGCAAGTATTTAGATTTGTGATTCCAAAGCTCTAAGCTCTTTCACCCCGGCCGGCCTGGGTCCTTCTCAGGGTTTGGGTGTCAGACTGGCTGATTCTTGGCGTCACTTTCATGGGTGTGAAATTTGTTCCCCCTTCAATGTAAAAGCACAAACTGATGAACCGGCCGATGAACCTTTAACCTTTGGGTCTGTTTAAAGTTATCTACGCCAAAATATAGAGCAAAGGTGTCAAACATGCGCCCCGGGGGCCATATCCGGCCCCCAAAAGGGTCCAGTCTGGTCCTTGAGATACATTTGTGAAATACAAAAATGATAGTGAATATATTGAGGATGTTATTTCAGGTTCCATATTCAGATCAAAATGGGTCAGATCATAGTAACTTAGAAACTTATAAATCATAGATCATAGTAACTTATAAACTTATAAATCATAGATCATAGTAACTTATAAACTTATAAATCATAGATCATAGTAACTTATAAACTTATAAATCATAGATCATAGTAACTTATAAATGCACAATGAAAAATATTTAACACTGTCATACTTTTAGTGATATGATAACATTTTCTAGAGCAATTTTTACTCAAATTATTTTTAAAATGACTCTGGAATATGTTAATTCCCTGCAGTGTTATTTTTGGGTCAGTTTGGTAAAGGTAAAGTACTTCGTCAATATACACTGTACAATGAAAGGTCCTCTGCATTTAACCCATCCTTGATGCCATTGGGGTAAATCTGTAAGGAGCAGTGGGCAGCCATGGGCGGTGCTGCTGTAGAACCAGGATAATGGTTAGAATCACCAATAATATGATTACACTTTCTAGAGCTATTCTTTTTACTCCAAAATTAGTTTTAAATTGACTCTGGAATATGTTAATTCGCTGCAGTGTTATTTTTAGGTCAGTTTTCACCCTCTGCTCTAATATTAAAACCGTTTAAAGCACTGCCTTGGTGGAGGTCTGTGCTCAGAGTGCTTTTCTAGTTTAGATTTGTGATTACTCTGATAACCTGACGACCTCAACCCTGACCTGGACAGGCCCTTCTCAGACTTTGGGTGGGGGGGGGTGTCACTTGCATGGATGTGACATTTGTTCTCGAGAGTTAAGTGTGTCCTCACAGACAGACTGACGGATGAACCTGTAACCTTTAGGTGAGTGTAAGGTTATCTGCATGTGTACGAACACGTGTGAATGGACCTTATTAACACAACAACAACAACTCTGCTGATTAAAACTGAACCAAGAGGGAAAAAAATAACCAGTATTTTCCAGTAAGTTCAGGCCACCGGCTTTTATGTCCTCTGAAAGCCCTAATCCACAGCAACCCTGTGATTAATCTGATCACCCCCCCCCCCCACCCCGAAAAGGGGAGAGGGATATTGTTTTTGTTTGCCCATTTGCTTTTGTTCGTTTTTGTTCGACAGCAACTTTACACAAAAACTACTAGAAAAATTTCTGTGAAATTTCCAGGAAAGGTGCAATGTGGTCCAGAATAGATCCCATTAAATGTTGGTGAATGTAGGTCAAAGGTCAAGGTCAGTCATCCAAAAATATTTTCTCACAGTGATAAGAGACATGGAAAATGAGGTGAAACATTTGCAGTGGGCGGGGTTTGTTGTGCTGGACACCACTTAATAAAGAACTGTAATAATTTGACAGAACGATGTTTAATTAATTTCCAGAAATATCACATGACTCAGTTTAATTACCTAATGACTCCATGTGGGGTCTCGACCCCAGTGTTAAAATAAAAGCTTTTCTGTTCCACTCTGAGCTTTTGCAGACTTTCCCAGGACTGGGTCTGCGTGTGAACAGGGGTGTGATGAATACACACCTACGGAGTGTGTACAGTGTTTGGTCCAATCTGTGACCTCCTGACCTTCCTCAAGCAGATTCACTAATTATTATTATTATTATTTATTATTACCTTTAATTAGTATTAAAATATGTCTGTTAAGATGCCGTCAGTGCAGTTGTATAATGATGTTAAGCTAACATGCATGTAGCCTACATGTGGAGCAGGCTGCTGGCGTACCCCTGTGAACTTTGACTGAGCCTGTGGTGTGACCATCAACACCCTGTAAGGTGATGAAGTGTGACACAGTTGGGCTGAGGCTCATTCTAATACACAGGCTTCCCACAGTCACACCTTGGCTTGTGCCTGTGAAGAGAAAGCCTCTTGTCAGAATTCATTTTACTATTTTGGAATTTTTGTGTTTTTTTTTTTTTTTTTTTTTCTTGAATGGGGCTGAAACATATTAGTATTTTTGTCAGTGGTGTAGTGGTCCCTGGACAAGTGTGGATATTTTCCAATTTTTGTTTTTTATTACATTTTAACATTAATATTATTACATGTTGAAACAGAATTTGTATAAGACAGAACTATATATGTGTATATATATTTTTTGATCCAAACATGCAGCAAATTAACCCTTTGATGCATGAATTATGAGACCCTTAGTTAAAATTTCTCAGTGTTTTTTTTCCTCTAGGCATAAAAAAAGCAATGTTATTGAAATCTTTTTAATGAGCCTATTTTTTTTTTTTATGGAGTTACAAAAACGTCCACTCACCTGGACATGTGTTTAAACTTTGAAGCAAAGAAACAATATCAGAACACGACGACATAAAACATTTTTAATGCCGTTTTTGTTTGAGACTGTTAATTACGGTCTAAAAACAAGCATTTGATTTACACATAAACATATTAGTGCAGATCAGATATTAAGAACAGACCAGTTACAGTAATGATATGAACTAAAACAACTAAACCCATCAATATACAAGAGAACAACTGTAGGAGAACTGTCCACTATAGTGACCAGTACTGTTTGCATCAAAGGGTTCAAATAATAATATAATGGCACAAAAGCTAAAATTAAAATCTTCTCCGTTGGTCGTAGTATTACTCACATCTGACGTCTTATTACTTCCATCCTCTTCCAGAAAAAATAAGACTAGGTACCATAGCTCCTCAAATTTGCTGTCACTGTATGCTATTTATTTTTTATTTTTTTTTAAAGTAATCCAGAAAAAGACAGTTTTAGAAATGATAACCTAAGAGTACTATATTTAGTTTACACATTCTGCTCACTATTATGAAAATATTAAGACGTCACATGAAAATAAAATATAGGAATAAATGAGAAGAGATAAAGGAAATGTAAATAAATGAGAAAACTGCAGGGATACAAATTAAAGAAGCGAACATATAAATGGTGTGGAAATACATTTATTATGCTATTTTTTTTTTTATTACCTTTCTGTATTTTCCACTCATCAGGGGTATTAAGAAGTGGGTAAACTCTGTAGTAGGTATACTCTGCATACACTCATGTTTGTAGTGAAAATGCTCATCTTTGTTCATAAACCTGGATCACAGTGTCTGACAACCAGAAGTTATCCAAGGATTATGATAGTGTCCTTAAATACACAGGATATTAAACACAGAAATGGGAATGTAACAGACTATAGTGTTGCAGTTTAATAAGATGGACTTTATTGGCCCCACATCAGGGAAATTCACGTCACAGTAGCCAGCGATATGACTGGGGTCCTGTGTGATGACGTGGGCTGTCCTTTCTACTGCCTGGTGCTGAAGTACTGGTGGTTGGGTTTGTTTTTTTTCTTTTACTTTCTTGTGTGATGATCCTGGAAAGCTTTGATTTGTCTTTGGCAGAGGTGAAGGTGAACCAGGATATGATGTTGAAGGTGATTATGGACTCTGCTGCGACGATGTCCTGACTGACTGGGAAGCTCGTCAGCAGGAACAGGCGTCGCTGTGGAATTTAATAAATCTAAGGCAAGGCAAATGTATTTGTATATCACATTTCATGTACAGGACAACTCAAGGTGCTTTACACAAAAACAGAAGAAAATTAAAATGATAAAGATGCATTAAAAGACAATTAAAATCAAGACATAAAAACATTTTAAAGCAAATAATAATCTAAGTAAAAGCTCCAGTGAACAATAATGTTTTCAGGCCTGATTTAAATGAACTGACAGTTGTTCTCAGACCTCAGGTATTAACACTAGTTAACACTAGTTAACACTAGTTAACAGTAGTTAACAGTAGTTAACAGTAGTTAACAGTTGTTCTCAGACCTCAGGTATCCAGGTAGTTTGTTCCACAGTTGAGGAGCAGAGTAACTGAATGATGCCTAAACTAACGTGTCAAAGCCCATGTAATGTTGTGATATTAAAACAGTTCAGTTCCTGTATTTAACCAACAGATGGGGTGAGTTGGCTGAATAAAAATGTTCAACAAGCATTGGAGTATAATGTAATTTTATCATTCAGCCACATGGGGGTGGTGTTGGACAATAGTTTCCAACCACAGCATGTGAAAAAACTAAAATCTAATCTACATCTTTTTCATTCATAATGTTAGATTTCCTAAATCCTAAATAATGCAACTGAGAATTTAACTGATTCTGGATTTTTTATTTTTTTTTATTGTAAATTTTTTTGATCCCTTTGAAATTTGAATGTAATCTATTTGTGTCCTTTATCTGGACACTGAAGTTGCATTAAACTGTGATTGAATGTATATATGTTCTTTTATTGGCTACTCTACAGAAATATATATATATATTTTTTTTACATTATCATGTAATTTAAACTACGGGCAAAACATTGTATATTGCACATGGGATAATAATGGATAAAATAATATAGTTGTGCATTTGTATGTGTACAATTAATTTATTTTTCTTCTGGTTGAGTTTATATTTTATAGTATTTTACATCATCCAGTATCTATATTTAATTTTTCTTATTTTTTTTACCTTAACTATACTTTTAAGTAGATGCTACATGTAAACGCACACATACACATCTATTTTGTAAATACATTTTTATACATTACATATGCTTTACATAATTTCGTTGGATGTGTCCCTGTGATATGATAATAAATTGTATTCCTTCCTTCATTCATATTTAGCACATGCGTTTAACAGGATGTTTTCTTAAGATGACTATACACAAAGGTAGTGTGATTAAGCAGCACCACTGAGCAGCAGTCTGGCTGTAATGAGGCGGACGATAAGAAGCATAAATCTGTCGGTGAAGCGAACCCCTTCATATGTATTTCTACGTCAAGTGAAACCACAGAGTTACTGTGGTTCTTCTCAGCACATAAACATTCTGGCTCACGGTGCTGTCTAAAGAGATATAGCTGTTGTGCTTTTCTACACCTTGTTATCTTACCCTCCACTTAAATAGTTAGTTTGGTCTCCTCCTGTCTCTGAGATGTGTGAAGAGGAGATAATTACAATTTCAGCAACGTTTGCCAGGTGATTACCTCATAATCCCCTATTTCATTTGATAAGTCACGCATTGATTTAACTCAGAGTTGGACCTAATGGAGTATCTTTTCCACCGCCACAGTGATTTGTATGCTGGGGCGAAAGGACAACAGTGGATTGGAGGCAGAAAAACAGCCGCTCGCCATTCCTGTCTCTCAGTCGCCGATGAAAGATGAGCAACAAAAAGGCAGGTTTAATCACAGAATCACTGAATGTAAACGGTACATCACCGCAGCCGCTGATACAGTAAAGAGTAGCGGTTGTTAGAAGAGACCCTCTTGTATAAAGGCACTTTTATTTTCCTTTTAAATTCTGTCTTGTTGCAGGACAGGGAGGGGGATGAATGATGAAAACAGCGGATGAAAGATAAGAAGCCTGGAGGGAAGAGAAACCTGCTTGGTATTCACCTGTCTCTCTGGATCAATAAAGGTAATTTGGGCTGATTCCTCCCCGTAGGCCTCTTAGCAGACAGAAGGGGAGAGGGGTCAGCCACTGCTGAGCTCCGGGGAGCTGGAATAACTTAGAAACACACTCTGCAAATTACTGCCCCTGTTTGAGAATCCCTCGAACAGCTTCAACGCTACAATGTGATGCATATAGTTTACTGCCCCGTTAGATTTTATTCCATGTATATTAAAAAAAAAAAAAAAAAGAGGGTGAATATTGATAGTTTTTCAGCTGTAAGTTTCTTATAAGTACGGTATGTTGTCTGCTTTTATTTCCAGATGAATCTACAAATGCATAGAACATTAACTTTATCCTGACTTTCAGTTCAATTTTATTTCAAAAACATCAAAATGATCAGCATTTTTTTTTTTTTTAACTTTAAAAGGATTGGGAAGAAATAGAACTTGTAAACTCACCCCCTTTTTACAAACTAATAATCCAATAAATTCCACATTCTGTTTGAACACGTTTTTTTTTGTCCATTTATTATTAACACAAACCATTTATATACACAATGTTGTATTAGTCACCTCACACAATCTGATTTGTATAATCAACTCTAAGTATATTTATGTTCACTTTAAACCAGGGGTCTCAAACATGTGGTCCGGGGGCCACAGGTGGTCCGCCAACGGTTCCAATGTGGCCTATGGGATGAAGAGCATAACTTATTAAATTACTCTATATTTAGCTTTTTCTTTGCCTATAAATGATGACGAGTTTGAATTTTTACCATTGTTTTACTGCAAGAAATATGAAATTATGAAAATATTTACATTTACAATCTATCCTGTAACAATAAGATGTGAAAAACCTGAAATGTCTAGAGAAAATTAGACACAATTTGAACCATTTTCTGCTTCTCTTACTCAGTTCAGTGTCTTTGTATCTGATCCATGATAAAAGTCATGGACAAATGATAAATTGCGGCAGAATAATGTTAAAATTGACTTGATTTCCTTTATGAAATGTAACTTTTTTTTTGCATTTGTGTGATTTATAAAGGTATTTTCATAATTTAATGGGGGAGTTTTTTTTGCACTGAATCAATGATAAACATTTGTAGTTATTATTTATAGGTTATGTCTTCATTTTACTGCTCCAGTCCATTGGAGATTAAATCAGGCTGAATGTGGCCCCTGAAGAAAATGAGTTTGAGACCCCTGCTTTAAATGAACTACAAATACAATATTGCATAAATGTAATCTCTCCTTATCATGATCGTCTCTATTAATTTTTCACAATAATATCTTATTTTCTGCATTTACACTTGTTAAGACAATGTTCTGTATTTTATTATAATTGATTCATACATCCTTTTAAAGGCACAAATTGAAGAATATATATTTTTAAAAATTTTGATCCAGATTGTTCCACAGATGCCCCCTCCCAACAAAGACACACTCGCTTTATGAATTTGTTCTACACTTGATTTTCCTACAATATTCAATTCCCCTTAAGTTTCAGTCACTTTTCCTGGTCTGGAATATCTAGTGTAAACTGTATGGAAGCTTATAGTCATGATCTTTATACATTATAATAAGTATATGTAAGACTAACTATAACCCTATCTTTGAGGGGGGGGGGTTCGGAAGTTTCGTCATGACTATCACCTTTCCCACTTGGGACTGTTGTGGACTGAATGCTGCGACGGCTCCCAAACACTTCAAAGTAAGGTTATGATACCCATGAAGAAGACAATTTAGCCTTGGAAGCAGGACGTTCAGATTCACAGGTAAAACCAGATGAATTACCTTCTTTTTCGGGTTGAAGAACAAATGACTCCCATAATACACAAATACACTGCAAACATCTTAAGTTTTCTAAGTGTATTTTTCCTAATTTCTAGTCACAATGTCTCATCATGATTAAAATAAGACATAATCACCTAAAGAGTAACTTTTCAGTGAGATATAATGACTTATTTTTTAATGATAGATCTTAGTTATTTCAAGAAATCTTACCATGTTAATTTTCACTTATTTTATTAACAGATTGATTTTTATTTTTTTTCTTTATTCAAGGAAGAAAATCTGCCAATGATGGAACAAATGAAAATGATCTCAGTAAGATTAAATAATTCAAAATAAATGTATTGTCTATAAATAAGTTGTTTGATCTCACTGGAAAGTTACTCTTCAGGTGATTGTTTTATTTAAAGTGATGAGATAATTAGACCAGAAATAAGAACAATGCACTTTGCAGGATTTGGTTTTCAGTGTAAAAGATATAAACATTTATTTTTAGGCAATAGATCTTGAAAATCTTATTCAAGAAATGATGGTAAGATAATTTTCACTTGTTCATTTGTATATTTTTGCTTCATTCAAGTAAAAAATATCTTGCATTATTATTTTATTCATTGTTTCTGGTTCAGTATTTTTGTCCATTTGTGAGCAGCTTTACACAAAAACTACATGACTAAGTTTGATAGCATTTTCAGGAAAGGTGGGAGATGGTCCAGAATAGATCCATTACATTTTTGTTTAATGTAGGTCAAAGGTCACAGTCACCAAAAATGTCTTACTCACAATGATAAGCGATAAGGAAAATCATGTGAAGGGGGCGGGGTTTATTGTGCCTGTCACCACTTTGTTTAAACTTGATTTTACATTTTTTTTGTTTTGTTTTTTTTGTTTTTTTTTTCCAGTGTATGCCTTCAAACACCACCACCACAGGTTAATTTGTTAATTAAAGTGTGTGATTTCATATATAAATTTTGTTCTTTATTGTATTGGCCAATTAAATGCTCCGAATGTACTTTTTTTTTGGGAGTGTTTTTCTGTATTTTTTTTGTACATTCCTGATCACAACCTTGGCCTTTTAGTCTCATAGGGCAACCACATTTCTCATCAGTTGTTATAGGCATGGAGGATACCGTTTGTCATCTGGGGTCACTAGTCTGAGAGGAATGCTCTATGTCAGGGATGTCAAGGGTGTCCCAAGGGAGACCAAAACCTCCAGGAATGAACCCCACCTATGGCCAATCACGGCTGCATCTCCTGCTTATGTTGCACATTTCATCAAAGTATAAAAATGTGCTCAACACCTGCAGGTATCCAGGTTTTTTTCCTCTTGCCTTTGTTGCCCTTGTTTCCTGTATTCAGTCTCCTCTGTCAATAATGTAGTGAAAGCAAAAAAAAAAAAGGTCCAAATAAAGATTTATTTTAACCCTCCTGTTATGTTACGGGACAAAAATTGACCTGTTTTAAAGTTGCATTTTAATTTTAATAATTTAGGTTTTTAACATCCTTTTTAAATGCAGTGACCAGACATGTTCAAAGTACTCACACTCTGTGCTTAAGTAGAAGTACAGCTACTTGTGTGGAAAAAAATACTCTGGTAAAAGTAGAAGTAGTGATTCAACTCTTTTATTCAAGTAAATGTTAAAAAAAAAAAGTACAATTTCTTAACTTCAAGAAAGTACAAAAGTAAAACAGCTCTTTTTTTGTCATGAACGCAATAATTCTTCAGAAAATTAAATCATAAGTTTCAAAAGTTTGTAAAATAAAGCCTTTTAATAGTGAGTTACTGCGTAGATAAAGTGTTTGAGCGAGTCAGTTACTCAGTTTTGTGGATATGGGCAGGAAATTTAAGGAAAAATGGGGAAGAAAAGTCACAATTGAGATAAAAAGTCATGAGATTTAAAAAAAGAAAGTTATAAATATGAGAAAAAATGCAGAATTTTAAGAGTTAAAGTTAAAATTTGAGATAAAAAGTTAAAATTGTGAGATAATAGTCATATAAGTATAATATATAAAGTCAGTTTCTCTCCACTCATTTTCTCTGAAGCAACTTATTTTTCATATTGTCACATCAGTTTAGTTTGTAAAAGTAATGAGTCTATTCTGAGAATGTAAAGAGTATAAAGTACAGATATTTATGTAAAAATGTACGGAGTAAAAGTAAAAATTTGCCAAACTTTTTCCATAAAAATGTCTTTCTGATCCTTAATATAATATCTTTTAACTTTTCCAGAGGAACACAGATAAATATCAGTGACTTCCACAGACGAACTGAAGGAGGTTCCTCCCCAAACCTTCTAGAACATGTATATTTTAATAAAAAAATGAGTGTTTTCTCCTAATTGAACAGTTACCTGTTCAAAGTAAGGAACACTATTGCACTAAATATTGATAGAATAGTTACTTACAGAAATATTAACCAGTGTTTGTTAGGTTTTTTTGTTTTGTTTCAGACATGTTTTGGATGATTAAACATGCACCGGGTCAAATTGACCCAAGAACACACTGCTGTTCCTGACAAATGAAGGTAATATGAGGGTCAAATAAAACCTTCTACATCAAAAGAAGCCAATAGATTGACTTTATTACCATTCTGTTTAACTCAATGGACTTTTTGGTATTCCTTGACGATGGAGGTAGAATATCTACATGTTGGACAGGTAGATATAGACACATAGATGTAGCTGTAGATGAACAGGAATTTCAGGTTAAAAAAAAAAAAAAAAAAAGTTCTGAATTTTGTGGTAATTAAGGAAAGTCGTCTGTGCAGACATTGACATGTACTGAACTAATACTCTAGTGTTTTACACCACATTTTATTCAACACATGTCCAGTGTTTCTTATTGTTTCTGTAAGTTTTATTTTTATCATGGGAACTATATTTTCTGTAGAAGTCATATAGTTTATATACTTCTGAGTTTTTAATGATGTACACTGCAAAAAAAAAGTGTCTATAAACAAGATAAAGTCATTAAACCTGTGGAAAAAGGTACTCTGATACAGAAGTGAAATATCTGTCACTTCACAATGTATCTTGAATTAATTGTTAGATCTTGAAAACAGCATGTCTATAGGTGTAGGAACAATTAAAATAAGAAATTATTAAAGACAAGAAAGAAATGTTGAAGAAATTATCTAGCTCTTCTAAATATATATATTTTTAATTTAAGAACCAAATAATTTTTCAGTGCACACAATATTTCAGTCTATTTTTTTGTTGTATTTTATTAGATAAACTGAGAAATAATGAATATATTTTATTCATTATAGCATTTATAAGTGACATAGATAAAGATAATGTAAGATTTCTACACATTTCTATAGAGAGCGATTAGATAGACAATGATTATGCAGTTAATTTATATATATGGACATGTACATTTAGATTAAGATATAGAGATGGAGCATATAGATATATAGTCAACATAGACATGGACAGTGACAGTGTGTATGTAGATATAGACATATAAACATAGATGCACAATACATATAGATAAATCCAAATTTTCAGATGTAACCCCCCTGAAAATTGTACTTATTTAACCAAATATTGATTTCAGAACTCTCCCAAAGTTAACAATAGTATGGTGCAATAGTATAAACTGGTTATGTGAAATTCTGTTGTAACTCGTGTCCAATGACAACAGTCTATTGTATTCTATTGTTGGCTTTTTACTTATTAGTTTTCGAATGGACCCACATCTTCCATCTCAATTTAGTCACTTATCTTTAAAAACAAACGGTTGTCTCGTAAAAATCTAAATGACATATATGACCTATTCATGTCATTTTTAAAATGTAATCAGTTTCTATAAACCAAAAAAAGGTGAAATGACTCATTTGAATGTTTAGAGTGTCTGTAAGGTTATTATTTAACATAAATTGCAGTTTCCAAACATAAGTGCGTCAACATGAACTGAAACAAGTCTGTGCTTTTTACATACACATCTTTAACCAAAACCCAACAGTGCAGTGAAATTCAACATGGAGTGTCTTGCAGAATGTGATTAGTAATCTACTTTTGCTTTCCGTATCCCACTATCAAACTTCAATTATCTTTCAACATCATTAATTGTTTCTGGAGGAAGCACATATTGATAGTCCAACATGAGCAGAGCTGTTTGAGTCTGACTTAGCTGACAAGTCATTTCCATTCTAGTACCCTGACCTAATCACCATATCTTATTATCATTCACATGAAAACATTAATTACAAAGGCAGGGTGAACCTGATTTATGCTAATGGAAACGTGAATATGCGACGGATGCATTAATCTAGAGTATAGGACCCTGCGCTGGTGTTAAGTGTGATTAGCATGTGATTACCATAGCATGGGTTATATCTACTGGAAGCCCTGTTTCTGATGGGCTCGTGGAAATCTCTCTACTCACAGGCAGGGAATGAGACTGTGACTCTTCACAGCAAGAGGAAATAACATTAATAATACAAAATGAACAATTTTGATTGTTTTCCTCTAAACAACAAAAAAAAATCTAATTAGCGGTGAGTCAATTTGAACACTTTCTGTTGCAGGAGGATTGTTAAAGCAAAAACAGCAGCTTTCTGTCACTGTAGTTACAAAACATGGAGGTAAGTAGGAGGACATTTTGAAGAAAGGGCACGTTAAATGTTCAATTCACACAAATTAAAGACAAAAAGAAAAAACTCTCACCCCTGATGTCGACATATTTTACCCATTTTTGTTATTTTGTCAGTGTTTTGCAGGTGAACTACACTAGTTAGTTAAAAATATCATCCAGAATGAGTTTACGTGATGAACAACCCTTTAGCCCCTGATGCATCAGCGATGACTCGTTCTGAAAGGATGGTTTAGTTTCAATATTCAGAAAAGAATTACTGTTTTTTACCGAGTTTTGTTCATGGATCTGATATATGAAAATAAACAGGTGTTAAAAAGCAACTCATTTAGAAAGAGGAGAAAAAATACAATATTATTTACTTATTTATACTTCATTTTAGTTTATTTTAATTAAATCACTTTGTAAATATTTATTAGTTTTTGTTAATTTTGTTCCTTTTTTTTATTTCTACATATAATGTTGTAATTTATTGTGTTTCTTCACTTTTGTGCCATTTGTCTTATTTTGTTCATGTTATTATTTAGTTGGTTTATTGTTCATTTTGTTACTTATTTTAATTTTGACTAGAACTGTTAAAGTGTCAGGAGTTAAAGGGTTAATGTAATTTATAACATTTCATCAGTTGAATAGATTACTTTTTTACACTCAGTGCTTTGGTTAAAACAGTTTATTTACATAGCATTTTGTTCTAGGGCTTTTTGCAAATAATAATCTCTCCCTGGGCATCTTTTGTCAACTTCAACCATTTGATGCAGGAATTATGAGAACATTACTCAAGATTTTTTTTATTCCTCTTTAGGCATGAAAAAGGATGGAGTGACAAAAATATCTACTCAGCTGAACAACATGTGTTCTGGGGCGGCCATGGCTCAGTTGGTAGAGTGGGTCGCCCATTAACCAAAGAGTTAGCGGTTCGATTCCCCCACTGTCCTAGTCAATCTGTTGTGTCCTTGGGCAAAGACACTTCACCCTCTGGCCTCCAGTGTCACTCACACTGGTGTATGAATGTTTGGTGGTGGTCAGAGGGGCTGTAGGTGTTAAATGGTCAGTCTGCCCCAGGACAACTGTGGATACATATGTAGTTTACCACCACCAGAGCGAGCATGTAAGAGTGAATGAATATTGGATCACTAATGTAAAGCAGTTTGGGTGCCTTGAAAAGCTATAGAAATATAGTCTATTATTAAGATTTGAAGCAAAGAAACATGAATATAAAACACAATATCAGAACACTATGGAATAAAACCTTTTTAATGGAGTTTTTGTTTAAGAAGAGAATGTTAATTACAGTCTAAACAGGGACAGGTAAACTGTTAGTGCAGATCAGGTATTAAGAACAGACCAGTTAAAGTAATGATATGAACTAAAACGACTAAACCCATGAATATATGAGACAAACTGTAGAATAACTGTCCACTGTAGTGACCAGTATGAATCAAAGAGTTAAAGTTGATGGTTGTTGTATCAAAAAATGGAGAAAACTGAAGAAAAAGTCACTGAACATAAACAAATAAACTGTCCATTGTTGATCCTAAAACTGAGGTATAACAAAATGACACGAAGTTACGGACAGGACAAAATATTTAAAAAAAAAACCAAAAACATTAAGTCACAGTATTATAGAATGTAAACCATACAAGTGTTAAAGTGAAAAATATCAACATGAACCAAAGGTTTAACATTCAGGACTATCCATAAACACTTCTATACTCTTGGTTGTGAGGATGACATTCGTGTTCCTTTTTGCAGAATGCAGGTGTCTCCCAGCGGCACTCCTCTGCTGCACCATCTGTTCCTGATGCCAGACCACCTCTGAGGCTTCCAGCGGACAGGAGGATGCGTTTGTTTTGGGAGACACGAGAGCACAAAGAGAAGGGGCCCATCCTTCTATCCAAGGCTTTGATCCCTCCATTGAGAGGATCCAGGCGTGGCCCACTCTCTGCACCCCCCCCCCTCCACATCCAGACTTGTGCCTGCCTGGATGACTGGTCTGATGGCTGTGTGAGGCTGGGGGCTTCTTGTGAGCCGGTCGCCCTGTGCACATGGCACTCAAACACACTGAGCCTATTGACGAGGCAACAGATTGGCTTTGAGTGTACCTGATGGTTATCCCCCACTTCTCCCTGCCAGTCCCCCTTGTCTTGTTCTTGTCGATCTCTCTCTCTCTCTCTCACTTGTACCCAACCAAAGACAATCCCAGTATCTGAGTCTTTTTAATACAAATTGCCAGTGTGTAGTGGATTTAGAAGAGTGGCAGCAGCTATTGTTGGGTAATCTGGAGCATAAAGGAAGAGGTGATGTTAAGTGCGGTCTTTTTCTTAGTCAGGATTAGGCTTTTTTTTTTTTTTTTTCCTCTCTCTCCCCTCTGTTAGCTCTCTTAGGGGTGATGCTTTTGGCTCTCGCGGCAGCTTGGCAGAGATGGAACAACTCTGGAGTAGCAGGTTGGATACAATTGTACAGATGTGTGTGTGTGTGTGCACAAGGAGTTAGTACGAGGGTGGCTTTGTCATTAGCCGTGCAGAGGGTCATCTGACTTTAATAGGTGTTCTCAGGTGTTGGTTCTGATGTCTGTAGAGATGGTGTTGTTTGCTGTTGGGAATCAGATCCAGACCCTCTGTCCCTCCCTCCCTCCCCCACCCCCTGCCCTCCTTCCCTCCCTCTGCCCTGTTCTGGTCCCTCTGCACCCCAGCTAATACCAGGCTCATTACACTGCTATCGATCGGCCCTCGCCGCACACCCAAAGGGCAAAGAAGTCTTCTCTTTCCCCTTCTCTCTTTTGTCATCCTTTTCCCTTCTTATACCTTTTTATAATGTGCTCTCTTTTCTCCGTGCCCTTTCCTCTCCACTGACATCTTACATACCAGCTATTTCCTCTCTGTCGATTAGGTTTCTGTCCAAAGGGATGAACATTTCAGATCGCCAGGGGTGCACGTATGAACGCTTCAATACAGTCGACACTGAATATTTATTGGCTTATATCAGCCTTAAAGGAACCAGGAACACATTCTGCCCGAAGGAGTTATTTTTGAGCATTTGTTTGCAGTTTATTTCATATTATGTGCTAAGAGCTGGCGTGCAGCAAAACACTTTAGACCACTACTGATCTAAGAAGTACACTCATACTTACCTTTTTAAGGCCCCCTCCTCCCCTTAAGTACAAATCTTTATTTTTCTCTGTGTCTTGATACTTTCTCTGTTTCTCTCTGGTGTCTTGTAAAATAACACTCAAATAATGACTCTTTAAATCTCTGTAAAGGTCTGTAGTCTTGTGTAAAGTAAGGTTTCTTGGAATCAAATATTCGTCTCCAGTTGCAAACACTTACCAGGACCGCCTTCAGATGTGATGTTTTTTTTTTTTTTTTCCTCACGTGTACGACATCGATGGTCATCTAACTTTAACCACTGCAGAATTAGGACTCAGTCGAGCAAATAAACAAGACGTTATCACCATTTGATGTGTACGTTTTGTGACAAAACGTCAATGATACACACAATAAAAATACCTACACACAATTCACTATTAACCATTTGTTACCTGTTTATAAATGGTTTGTTCATGATGTGTTAACTATTTAATGTCTTGTAAAGGTTTATACTGTCTTCCAAAGATAAATGTAAAATTTTATTTTTAACAGACACGTGCAGTGTTTACAACAGTTTGTTTGTTTACATGCTTTACAGGTAAACAAACACTGTACTTGTCTTAAAAATGACCTAATTTTACAGTTATTATTAATGGTTTAACAAATGGTTTATCATTAACATTAACAAATCATTTACAAACGGGTAACACATAGTTAATACATAGTGAATTGTTTGTAAGGTTTATAAAGTGTTCCTGAAAAATGTCTTATCAAGGTTTCTAATAATATATCACATTAAACTAATTTTGGAACAAATGATCTGATTTTGATGCATTTTTTTAATCACTCGAACTTAAGACTCACTAACTGCTTCCTGAAGAGTTTCTGTTAAACACATTTTCCCTTTTTTTTTTTTAACTGACTTTATTTGCATTTTTTTCTTTTTACAGTAACTCGCCACAGGATTCTCTGTCCTCAAACCTCACAGCTCACAAGCTACATCTGATGTTTAAATGTAATTGCTTGCATACCATATTACACCATACGTCTTGACTTTGCATTTGGCATTGCCTCTGCTAACATACCGCTTGAATATATGCCTCAGTGGCTTCAGCCAGTCCAACAGTAAGGTCTTATAATGGAAGACTGTTTAGTGCAGGATTACAGAGGTGGTGCGGTCTCCTGTTGTTACCCAGGTTGGCTACTTCTGACCCCCCACTACCTCTACGTCTTTGTTTCACGGCTGACAGAAGGAGTGCCAGAGCTCCTCTAGCTCGGGTGATTTATGACCAGCAGCTGCTTTTACAGCCCATGACCCACACAGCTGGGTGTCAGATGTGGTCTCCCTGTAAGCAAAAACTTATCTGGCAACCCAACTTCAGTCAAAAACTGGACAGAGAGGGAGTAGGGATAAAAACGGAGAGAAGACCAAGAGGGATAAAGATGGAGCGGGAAGAAAAAAAGACTAGGAGAGGGGAAGCAGATGAGAGTGGAAGCTCGCTAGACAGAAAAATGGTGAAAAAAAAAAGAAAAGATTACAAGTAACAACGCTAGAAACATGTGAAGGAGACATCATTCTGACATAGGAGCAAGTAAGACATGTGGTTGAAGAAAATTGATTTGAATGCACCAGCTAAGCTCTGCATTGATTTCTGCTGGTGTAGAGAAAGCTAAATGTTTGTATTATTTCATAAGCCAATTAGCTGCAAGGAGACTCCTCTCCCTGTGTGCCTATTGACCCACAGTCTGTGGCTACAGCTTTATTGTCTGGGGGGGCGCTCTATAAAAGATCAATAACAGGCGAGTGATTGGATTATGGGGTAATCAATGCATTGTACTAATATAGCACCAGAGTGATTGCAGAGCACTGGCTAATAAGAGGCCTTAGAGAACTGTAATGACATCACACTCCTGCTGGTGGTCAAAAAAAGATTCATAAATGAAGAGCATGTGGCGCTGTAGGTGTGTGCATTAAATTATGCATGTGTATGTACGTGTGTTTGCCGCACAGGTGCATGTCACATGTGTACATATCACAGTGTGTTTGTATGTGTTTGTGCGTGAGTTCAGGGGGTAGTGTGTGGGGGTAGATGATGGGTTGATTTTCTTGATTCTTCAAACAGCTGAAGAATAGTGCTACCAGATGGTGCTTGATAGCTTGCTTAGAAGAGGCCATCATCAGATTCCTGCTGTAATGTAGTGACAGGGTTCCATTCTGATTCCATTCTGCAGCATATGTGGAAACTGGGAGAATGAGGCTGTGAAAAATACTCTTAAATGACTCTATGCTTTTTTTTTTTTTCTATTTGAGGTTCTGAGTATCCTGTCACATTGTCACAATAGACTGAATAATAAATAAATACTGCTTTGCTGTGTATGTGATGCATAAATAAACCAATAAATGTTATTAAGCAAAATGATTTTGTGTGTTAGCAAAATGTTTGCATTAATTTCATTCATTCAACCTTTATTTAAGTTCTGAATATGTTCAGATGGATTAATAATAATAATACCTCAAACTTGTATAGCGCTTTTTTGGACACTCAAAGACGCTTAACAGAGGATTACTTGCAGTGGTGTAAAAAAAAAAAAAAGGTTTTTGGACATCCCATGCATTTTAATATATTAAGAATCCTCCTTCAGTTATTGAACTCTACCAAGTATTGTTCCTTTCACCAAACGCACATGTTCCCTTCTGCTTGTACGCTGTTCTATCAAGGTCAAAACTGGATGTTTCAGTTTATAAATGAAACTTATTCAGGACATAAACTGCTGAAACTGTCACAAATATTTTTTAAAGAAAAAAATAAAATAAATGCATTTGTTTCATTCAGCCAAACCTTTCCAGAAATAGTATTTCAGATTGTGTAAAAGTTTAAAGGCGTAAAACTTTTTTCCCCACTACTGTATACTAAGAAATTTGGTTAAGATAAAAAAAAAAATATCAGTGGACTGGTAGATCTGATAACACTGCTCTACAACTATTTTAGAAAGCATTTGCTTCAGACATTAAATGTGCTAAATCTTACATTAATTAGTTAATGGTGTGTTATTCCACATATATGCTGGTTTATGTACAATAGATACAATGCATTAGTAAATATTCCACTCGAAAGAACCTGTAAAGTGAATGGATCATAATGTGCAGACAGTGTTTTAAAGTAGATCTGACAACAATATTACTTTGGATTAAAACCTATTTCACATTTTGACCCAAAACTTATCTTGGAAACTTGAGCCAACCAGCATTTAAGACTTGAGTTTTCTTTATCAGAAACACGCACGTGATAAAATGCCATTATTTTTTATTCCAGAAACATTTTATGTGCAAACCAGTGTAATAGGGATAAAAAATGAGGCTATCTGATAGGGTTTCTACATGGAATTCTATCTATCATAGAAAATGGAGAAATTATTAAAACAATTTAAAATCTCAAAAATAAGTTGAAGAGTTCCAAGAGTTAGAGTTCAAGGGGAAAAAAACACAGCCAGCTGGTAAAGTTGTCCATTGTGTGGTGGACTGAGAGGAGAAACGTGACTTGCAGGCTAATCTTGTTAGGCACCAGAAAGTAATGATGTAATGACAATGATGAACCTTTTCACAAGTAATTATGTGTGTTTATCAACACGTGTCGGGCCATTTACTGTAATTGAGTGATTGATAGCCACATACTAGTCTTCATTTCACTGATTTGCACAGTGTTTAAAAGCTCAAGTCACAATATTATTAGTGGGAGTGAAAGCTGAAGACCTATGCTGATTGAGAGAATAGCTTTATAGTCTCAGACCTTTTTTTAAAAAAAAAAATCATTTTCCATCTGAAACCAGAAAAGAGACAGAATGAGTAAGTTGTGGTTAAACACCACAAATCCTTTTTAAGGTGCCTTTGTTTGTTTTTTTCTTAGCAGCATTGTCCTGTGTCTCTTGCTCAAATACAAGGCGCAGACATCATCTGGTGCTAGAGACTTGCACTGGGGAGTTTTAGTAAAGTTCCTGTTTGCACAAGAGTTTAGGAGGCTTTCATATGACAGGTTGTAAAAGAGCTTTTAGAGAGACATAATGAGAAGTAAAAGCCTTTCATCAGGAGACAGAGGAGTACATTGAATGCATGTTGGATATGCGTAACTGGCAAATTGGATCATATAATAGCAAAGTCAATACCTGAATGTTAATATAATGAACCTACTCCACATGATTCTTCAATTTTAACATTTGTCAGACTGCAACATGCAGTATCATCAAAGAAATACCCCCCCCCCCCAAAAAACTGGGTTAAAACAAAATATGCAAACACATTTTAATACTTCATTCGATTCCCTTAAATCCTGGTGTTGTCCAAGATGTCTTTTTTTTTTAATTACATTTTGAATAATTATTTTGGCTTTTGTATGACATGATGTAAAAGAGCTTTTAGAGAGACCTGATGAGAAGTCAGGGCCATTTCTTGCTCTATGCAGACTATGCAAACCCCTGTCTATATTCTTTAAATGCTAATGTGGAACCCAATACTTCTTTCAAAGCTTAAAAAAAATAGAACATGTCACGAGTATTCTAGTTATAGTTCAGATTCAGTGTTGGGAAAGTTCACCTTGATTAGGAACTAGTTCAAAGTTCAGTTCAACTTACTCAATATGAATTAGTTCAGTTCATCGTTCATTCTTCCAAATTATGAACTAGAAGTTCATGGATCCCAAAATGAACTTTTTCATTCTTTTTTTTCTTTCTTTTTTGTGTTATTATTGTAAACGTATTATTTACCATTTCTGACGTTATCCTGTAGTCAAAAAAATCAGGGGAATATGCCGCCCTTCCAGGGCGGAAGTAAGTACCTTACCCCGGGGTTAACTTCCCTCTCATAAGGAGCGGTTTCAGTGAGCTTCATTTTTAATGTTTATTTCCAAGAACAGGACAACACCTGATCCGGTCACTGGTCACACTCTGTATATTTAACTCTTTTTCTCCGCTCCCAAAAACTCTCTGCACCCCCCCCCCCCCCCCCCCCCCCCCCCCCCCCGATCGTTCAATGAACGCGTTCAGGTACAACACTGTTCAGATTGTTGCTGTCGTATTTCATCTCATCCTGTTGTGCTTTACAGTAATGTGGTTTATTGTGCTATGCTCTTTTTCACCAGAAGGTGGCGGTGGTGACGCATGAGAACAGATTGAAGGCTAATGCTAATGCCCAGATACGTTAGCATTAGCTGTGTATAACGAGTCGAAACCGTTCTGGTACAGGTGAGTTAAGTACAAAATGATTCTATAAACAATATTGTAACGCGTTAATTTACCCGTAGGGCTGTTTTATTTGTTAGGATCTAATGTAGGACTTCTGGGTTATTTTACGATGTACCATAAGTTGCGCTAATTTCGATGCTAACTCGCATGCTAGGTACAAGCTAGTTTACGTACGGTGGTGGAATAATGATAATTAAAATGTATTACTGTTTGGTTTTTGTGCATACATGTAGCAGTGCTGACTGTCGTATCGAAATGTACTGGAATATAACTCTGTACATTGGGAATGGGGAACAGTTAAGTTAGTCTTTTGTACTGAGTTAAGTGACACTGCTAGACAAAAGTGATGTTTTCTGTGTTACAGATAATAAGAGTCATTCTGCACACCTTGACACGTGATGTGAAGTCCTTTCTAGTATTTATTAGTCAGTGACTCAGTTTGAAATATTTACAATTATGAAACAAAATATATTTCTCCGTACACTATGAATATATTACTCCCTGAAATGCTGTATAATATACAGAAAATATATTCAGTATTTCACAATATAGTTAAAAACATGAGGAATTGCCCCTTTCCTTATAGACATGACATTTTGTGTACCCATATATTTTAATATATATTTAGTAATACACTTACTCAGTTTCTTTCCACATATATTAAGTAAAACTAGAAAATATAGGACAGCTTTTGTCTTCAGTGCAATGTTTTATATTTGTCACTACTGTTCTAATTTAAATCTTGTTGTTGGAATCAGGCTTTGCTGCCAGATTTGCCAAGATATAACTAAATCCTCCTTGTTTTCTTGGTGCTTTTTTGTTTGAATCAAAGCTTTTTCTCTTCTTGGGGACCATGTTTTTCCTGCCACAATGACTTCTGGGAGATGCATGGTGGAAACTAGTGAACACTGGTGAGGTACTTGTCAGGTCCTCCTGCAGTCTTCAAATATGACAAAGTCCAACATTGGAAAATGAAGACTGTCCTTATTTGGTTGTCATCGTCTCTGTATTATGTAAATATTTCTCAACTTTGACATCATATGTGACCCACCACCAGGCATAAGTGTGTGTAAATCCAAACAGAGTTATGTGTGTATCTTGGTAGAGTGGAAACTAAGGTTTAAGATGGTGAAAAAATTACCTTTCTATCACAAGTAGAACCAAAGTTATGGTCATTTTAATATCCACATTTGGACATATTTTGTAATTTGCATATTTTTAGATATTATCCGTTAAAGTTTTGGACTGTTTTGGGGTAGGAAGTCCTTAGCAACGCATAATAATTTGTATCCGATTGACACAAATTGTTGACAGATGTTAAAGGACACTCTGATGGACATGTCACAGAAGTTTTATATATTATAATAATAGGACAGAAGTGTGACGTATTATAATCATTTGGCTTACACCATTGGACAGAACATTCAATATAAGCTTTTACCTCGTACCAAACACTTGGATGTTTACTCATGGAACGGAGATCAGTTTGTTCGGCGAAAAGAGGTGGAAGTCGTCTTTGTCTTTGCTCAGCAATACCTGAACTTTTGTCGCCGCTCAAATAATTGACTCAATAAACACCTTTATTGATTGGATTTCAATGTAATGACCACAGGAAGTGAACATAGAGGTGTTAAGGTACCGTTTTTTGATAAGGTGTAAACACTAATAACAAATCACCTTCCAGCCTAAATTTGGCTGTAGCTCTGAACGGGTCAGCGCGACTTATGCCTGGTTTCGTGGTGGCGGGTCACATATGACCTTATATGAACACATGTTTCAGCTTCGTGCTGGACAGATTTTAGTGTTGCTGGTTTGACAAATTGTGAACCATTGAATTCCAAACCTGAAGTTATAAAACTTTTCTCCTGCATTCTTGAAAATGTTTCTGCACATTGCAGAATGCAGATGGATATTTCCATCACTGATAATAGTGTTAAATTAACATTGCCTTCATGCCCATTTCTTTCATATTTCATTATATGTCAATGTTTGAATTTTTGCTAAAACAAGCACAGCGTTTTTCCTCTTTTTATTGATTTTTTTTTTTAAGGAAATGGGGTCCTATAGTTAAAAAACTTGACATGATAGAGAAAAATGTAGCTTTTTTTTATTCTGTACCCAAAAATTATTTACGAACAAAATTGTGAAACATATTTAATTTTTTTTTTGTTTTTATACTTTGTGATCCCACATGGAGATATGTTGACACAGACTCTATTCTCTTTGTAACGTTAAATATGTAAAAGTTATCTGTATCTATATGCTAAGCCCTTTTCTCTTTTCACATGGCATGCACACCACAGGTTTTCTTATCAGCCAGAATCTTTGATGGCTGTTTGTCACTGCTGTCAGTTTCCTGGCTGTTTAAGTGTCCATTTAAAAGCTGCTCCGTCCCAGAGGGCTTGTCTTTTACCCATCAGCCTTGTCGAAAGCACTAATCACGCCACAAAGCTGAGGGAACGCGCTATGTGCTTGTTAGCTGTCGTCCCAATCTTCTGGCACATCCCCCTTTGACATCCACACAGGCACTTAATTCACCCCTATTATGTTCTTATGTTTCTATAGCCTTCTAATGAGACAAGAAAGAGGAGTATCAGGTTGTGTCCATTGATGCGACAGGCCCCGGCGTGTGTTCAGTGTGTGTGAATGCATGTGCGGATACACTGAGCCATCTGCCCATCAGAGGAACATGCCGTGTAATAACAGAATCATGACCGTGGAGATCAGGGCCCCGGCAGGGAGTCTTGTATTCATGGAGTTTTAAAGGCAGCCATCCAACACTGATCAGACACGCCCAATTCGTACCCCCCCACCCCACATTCTCTGCTTCTTTATGTGTACCCCCAAACCTCACGTACCCCCTGATTCCATCCTCCCAGCAGACCGAGCCTTAGACGCCATGTTGCCAAGGGTGACGTGGCCGTAAAGGTCAGAGGTGCTTGTTTGAGGTGAGGTTCAGATAGTGGGCCCATCTGATAGGACCATCTGGACGAGTGACCTTACATAATTAGTTATTAATTCTTCTTGGGGTGTAGGGATGGTGGTGGGGGCAGGGGGTTACACACAGTTAATACTCCTTCTCCCTCTGCTGCTGTTAACACCCGAGCATGGATGTAATTTCTTATCTATAAGATCAGGTACAGATAAGACTACAAGTGTCCCTAACTGCTGTAAAAATATCCTATTAATGAAGTTACTTAAGGAATTATCATCTTTGTCATTTCGATTTTAGAGGTATTATTCAACATGGCAGTGGAATGTATAAATGACACTTAAATTGAGCTTAATACAGAGAATTTCTATATCAATTGGTGATAGCATCTCTTCTTCAAGGCATTAGTTATACTGATGAGATTACAATGTTTTTTCCCCTCCATTAGCATAACCGTAGAATGGATCCAAATGCTTATTACATAAGACAGCTGAAACATTTTATAATTAACTTTTTTTTTTTTAAAAATGTAAAAACAGGAAAGCACTGGATTTACAAACCTCGCAATTTGGTCATTGATATTGTGTCATCATTGTTTCCAGCAGCGTGGAAAATCCCAATAGTTGGTTTGACATGTGGAAAATGTACATTCTGGAAAATTACGTAATGCTAAATTAAGGAGAAACACACGAAGACGCAAAAGTGAGGTGCAGCAGAATATGTAATAAGAAATATTAAATTACTGAAGGAATATGAGTTTGTATGATTTGCCCCTGACTTTCATGACACTGGAAAATTAAAACTAAAAACCAGCATGTTGATATTGTTCACTTAAATATTGGGAGGTGAGATGAGTTCTACTGAATGTCTTTCTGGTTGATAATGTCATTATCAACAACAATACAAGAGACAAACATCCACCACCGAACAAAACCACCCCCTGATCTGAAATGTTAATTCCTATTGATCTACTAATTCTATCAATACATGTAAATAATTAGTGTAAAGTACAGTTCGACATCTTTTCATGGTCATTAAGATATGACCCATTTGGACATTAAGAGGCTCCATAGTTACCATCGGACACAAACATCACATGTAGTGTCCGGTCGAACATGTTGATAGTTGAAACAAATGCAAAACAGGAAGTGGATGTGACTGTTTCCTTCTGATGGACATCCAGACGTTAAGCGGCCGTTCTGTCCAATCAAAACCCTCTGTACCTTCAGCTCTTAAAGCTGAATTAACAAGTATTCAGAAAATGCCTAATCTCGTCCCTAATTTGTGCCAATCTCAAGTTTCTATGACGACCCGTTCTTGAATTAGAGCAAATAATGTGACCTTGACCTTTGACCTTTACTCAAATGACTCATTGAATCTGATGCATATTACCCATATGTATATGCCTGTGTAGTTTCATGGTGATGTCTCCAGTATTCATTGATTTACAGTGTGATATGTCTCTGCGAACACACACACACACACACACACACACACACACACTGACTATAGTAATCTCTGCCAATGTTGGGTGAGATGAACTCCAGCAGAACACACCTGTTTCCATGTAAACCTTTATTCAAAATTAACATGTCCATGTCAACATGAAGGAAATGGCTTTAATTCCGAATTTTTATTCCCAGTAAATAATTCTGAATTAAAAATACATCATGTAAACGAAGCTAGTGACTTTTTCGTCACTTTTCTCTATTTTTTGGTACAATGACCATCTGAGCTTTAATTAATTTAGTTCATCTATAACATCTACATAATACTGGAAATCACCAGATTTATGTTAAGTAAAAACTGCTAAATACAGAGGATTATTTTAGAAGAGATGGTGTTAAATCGCTAAATAAGGAGTAAAACTAACACTGGGTTTTTAATGTGTTAAAAATAAATAAAAAATACAAGATATTTTTTTTTAAATTTTTGCTCCATAGAGAACACTCTTGTTCATTTCTCGCTTGTATTTTCTAACCCCCCCCCCCCCTCACACCCACACACCCACACACCCACACACACACACACACCCTCTCACACACACACACCCTCTCTCTCTCACACACACACGCCTAATGTGGTTGTGTTTGTAATGTGGTGTGTAATGTGACTATGAAGGACTAGTGGTACAGTGTCAGCAGCCGCCCCTCCTGCTGCTCTGCTCCACTACTGCTGCTGTTACTGCAGGGGAATCTCCTCATTGGCATGCAGGCAGTGACTTGGAGCCGTAGAGCACCAGCACCCTCTCTCTAGGGACTCTCTCCTGGCTCTTTCCTCTCTCCTTCTTTCTCCTTGTCTGTCTCCTACCCCCCCCCCCACCCCCCACACACACCCCACACACACCCCACCCCACGCAGCTGTCACAATATCTGCTCGGCACGAGTGCTATAGAGGGACGGTAGAGGTAGAAGAGGCCTGGCTGATGTGTCGCTTTAGAAAAACGGAAGATTTCAAAACAGGACAACTGAAAAGGCCTCTTAGAAGAAGGCGTTGAATCAATCTGAAGATTTCTGAATGACTTTTACGTGCGCAGGCTCTCAGCACACCAAGGGATTATTCTTCCAGTTTCATAAAAAACTAAAAAGTCATTTAAGGTCAATATATGATATTTACCTCTGGGTGGAAAAAAGGATACGTGTCTTAACTCCTAACATTACAACTCATAACTTAAATTTAATAAAAGTTCAGAACGCAATAATAAACTCATCACATAATGTAATAACATCTGCGTGGAATGTAATAATGTAATAATTTATTACATTATGAGCTCAGCTGTAGAGTAACTCATAATGTAATATAACAGTAGTTTATACTGTGAGGAAAGTTTCATTGTCACCATTTTTTTACCTTTGCCATTGCTGCAAGGTGAAAGGTTAACTATTTTTATGTAATGCTTTTGAAGAAAACCTGTAGTTCATTAAAGTAACAGGTTATTCAATTATACTGTGATAAAAGTTGCATTATCTCGTTTTCAGTATACTACATTATGAGCTTTTAACATACACCCAGCACTCATGTACATACTGTCAATCACATTATATGTGTGTGTATTATATATATATGTATATGTATATGTATATATATATATATATATATATATATATATATATATATATATATATATATATATATATATATATATATATATATATATATATATATATATATATATATAATCAGAATTCTTTATTTGTCACATGTGGATGTGTATCCGCAGTCAAATGAAAGCAGCATTCCCCTTAAAACCATGTAAAGATGCAATACATCTATACAAATATAACAATATACGAAATATACAAGATGACAAAGACAGAATAAGTAAAATGTGAATAAGAATATAGAGAAAAATATGAATAAAAAATAGCCTATAGGAAATATAAATATGTACATGGATATACATATGACTATGTGCTGTATATATATATATATATATATATATATATATATATATATATATATATATATATATATATATATATATATATGTGTGTGTGTGTGTCTGTATATGTATTTTATGTAGATGGTCATAGCAATAGTATTTGTACTATACTGGAGTATTTTTGCACTGTTGTGTGTGTATATGTATGTGTGTATAAGTGTGTATAGTACATTCACTTCTGGTTGGATGCTAACTGCATATCGTTGCTCAGTATTTGTACATGGTCAATGACAATAAAGTTTAATTTATTACATTATGAGTTGCTATAACACCCAGTAATGGATTCACTGAAATGATGTTAGGCAGAATGCAAAGTGACGTGATGAAAAAAATTCCTCTGATCTGTTCTTGGCAGATTGATGAGGTGTTTACAGTTAGAGGGACTGAGATGCAAACAAACACAACTCCTTGGCATGTGTTGGAGAGCATTTCCACTAAGATGTTGGAACAAACAATGGCAGACAAGAGTAGAAAAAAGAAAGAGAGGGAGAAAGAGAGAGAGGGGAGACATGGATCCTGTGTGGCTCTGTGGATTTGGCAGCAGTGAAAGCAGTGAGAAGAGCGCTGATACCAGCCAGACTCAAGCTGTGGGCAAATCAAGCGTGAAATCAGGAACAAAGGGATTCACAGGATTGGAGGGCATTAGATTCACACTGTCTGAGCCCCGGTGGGGTGTGTGTGTGTGTGTGTGTGTGTGTGTGTGTGTGTGTGTATGTGACAGGGGCTCAGGATATTGTACTTGTAGTCTTTTTAATAGTCTTATTGCTGGAGGATTAGTCAGTTTTAAATTAAGGTGGTTTTGTTACGCTTTTGTAAGAATTATCAATTTGTTTTTGATTTAACATGAACCTAATTCCTTTAGTTTCATCCAAACAATTTGAACTGAAATAAGTAAATAATGACTTTTTTTTTTTTTTTTTTTTTTTTAAGCTTAAATGTTGTAGAGACTCGTTGTCTGCGGAGGCACTTCCACACTTGACTGTGGATATTTGGCTGTTAATTCAACTTGTAAATGAAAAATAATTCGAAGTGTTAAAAGAAACAACAAAACAATCATTATTACAGTGGAAATGGCCTGTGATGTTGCATATGTAAGAGTCATATAAACACTGAGAATATAAATGCCTAAAAAACTACGATTAAAATTATACAGTATATTATGACCTGATAGATATTGCTATTTTAATAATAATTCCTGAAGATTATGATGGTATTATTTTATATATATATATATATATTTTTTTTTTTTTTAGATAAATGCTTAAAATATTGTACTGTATGTTTAGCCAAGGGTGCAACTTATACTTTGGAGTGACTTATATATGAAATTATTAACACATTATTATATAATTTCACATGTTATGTTCTCGGGGTGGGAGCAAAAAAATCGATTCACATACAAATTGGAAGTTTTTATATACATTTTTCTGTTCTAAAATAGAATTTTTTTCCCCCCATGTTTAAATAATTAATTTAAAGAAAAAAAAAATTCTCCCACTACCTTGGACATTATATCCGTTCCTAGAAAAATGGCGGACAACTGGCAAAAATGTGCGAGGATAAAACCTCCGCCATCACATTTTAAGTCACGTTCTGGATTTTTTGCTTTGAATAGAAAACAAAGCTGGACACGTCCATAGATATTTTTAAACTTTTCTGAACTGACTCACATATGATGTGCATTTTTGGGGGGAATATGTGATATGATCTGTAAGCATCATCATTCAGCTTTTTCACGTAGTCTGGTGTTAAAAAAGCAAGTGGAAAAAACCCAAAAAAAAACAGGAATATCAGAGAATCGCAATTTAAATTGAATTGGCACCCAAAAAATCGTAAAAGAATCGAAGCGGCATAAAATTAAATCGTTCCAGCCCTTTTATTTTGACACTGACAACTGCAGAGGGCGCTGTTGAGCATGAGCATGTTGTTTATGCTATAGTATGTATACTAAATATACTACATAATTTTATTAAATAGAATTATATTAGTATTAAATATGTTACGTTAACATACCAGGCATGTTTTCAGTTTGTTGTTTATGCATCGTGTAACATTAGCTGAATGTGCTACGTTAGCATGTTAGCATACACCTGTTCAGACTGTTGTTCTCTATTCTATTTTTATTTTAAATTGCCTTTCAAGTCTGTTCTTGATGTTGAATTTTATAATTTTATCAACCCCCCCCCCTCCAAAATGTGACTTATACTCCAGTGCAACTTGTATTTTTTTCTTTCTTTATTATACTTTTGTGGCTGATGTTCTTTGACTTACTATATACTCTGGAGTGACTTATAGTTTTATAGAAAATACTGTAATTACAATTAATTCCAAAACTGATCATTATGTGTAATGTACATCAGTTTTTCTAATCTGTTTAGTATCTGTTATTTACATTGTTAGGACTCTAAACAAATGTTACTTTATTATTAATGAAGCAAAAATAATGTTTTGTTTAGGGCTGTCAACGTTAACACATACTAATCCATCATCATGATTAAACTGATTAAAATTTTTTTTAATGCAATTAAGTGAAGTAGTTGTTTTTGAAAGGTTGAATAAACATATTAAATGCATATATATATTCATATTTTTGCATGTTTTGGATATTTTATCAATATTTTAGAAGACTTTTTGAATATTTTTGAGATGTTTCATTGCTTTTTTTGTTAGTTTTTTGGGAAATTTTGTGGATTTTAGCAGGTTTTATATAACACCCCCCCAAGACAGAACAGTCAACCAACATAAACTGCTTTGATCATGATTAATCAAAAATGAATCCAAACCAATACTGTGATTAATCTGATTAAAAATTGTAATCATTTGACAGAAAAGGGTGAGATTTAATAAGTTTTCTTCTTCCCATTCCTGTGTGAGCAGTTCTACATATTGAACTTATTTCATTATTAGTGGATCTGGAAATTGCTATGACATGTTGATTAACTTTAATTTATTTATTCATGCATTTGCTCTGCCATTAGTTTCTCATACACAAAAAGTACTTGTTAATTTCTCCTGCTTAAAACAAATTAAATCAGTGACTGCAGAAATGCTAATTACAGTATTAGCAACGTTTGCTTCTCGTTCCAGGAACACTTTGCTTCCCGTCCACTTTCCAGAATAACCTCGTCTCCAGACTCGGTCAATCACACCGACCAAATGACCTCAATATCCCGGTCCACCCGATCAGAACATCTAAATGTGTCCCGGGGCAGTGAGGCCTGCTGCGGGAGGTGTCACTAAACGCCCTGCTTGAACGATTTTCCCAAGTGCTGAGTTATTTTATCCTTGGTTGACTCACCTGCAGATCACACGTCGTGCATACGTTTTTTGCTTTATGGGAAAATTCTTCGATGCACAGTAGGAGCGTTTGGCTAAAACTTCACATAATTCAGTTTTATTTCAAATAAAATATCAACAAACTCCAACTTTAAGGCATGTAGGTATGGGAGTAACCATGTTGACATTGGTGGGGACGTAATTTGACGACTTCCTAGAGAGAGACGGAAACAATAAATAAGAAAAAAGAGAATAAGGAAAATTCAAATGTCTCATTTTGTTTTTGTCAAGAGGGAATGTTTTTTATTCCATAAGCCACATTTTGTCTGGTTTTTATTGTCACAATTGTCAATTTTTGTCACAAGACCCACATTTACGTCTAGTTTCGTCTGGTTTTTGTCACGTGATAAAGGTTCGTTATTTAGTCACTATAAGGCGCACTGTCATTGAATGGTTTATTTTTTAGATTCTTCATATATATGGTGAACTGGATTATAAAGTGCATTAAGTGAAGTCTAAATCATTAGATAAGAAGTATAAATTATTAGATTAAAAAGTAAAAATTATAAGATGAAAAAAAGTCTAAATCTCCAGTCACTAAGCACAACCAGAATTAATCCATATATAAGGCGCACTGTGGGTTTTGGAGGAAATTAAAGTATTTTAAGTGTCACCTTATAGTCCAGACAATACAGTAACCTTTTGTTTCCCAAATGTCATATAATTTTCTATTTATAAATTGGTATGGACATTTTAGAAACATCCAAATATTCTAAAAATCAATAAAAGACAAAAAAAAAGCAATGAACAGTTTAAAACCTATTCAAAAAGTGTTGGAAAATAAAGAGAAATTTGATAAAATATCCAAAACATATGCAAAAAAATATGAATATATATGAAATTAACATGTTCGTTCTACAGTTTCAACAAAACTGTTCGATTCAATTGCATGAAAAATTGTAATTTCATTAATCGTGACAATAGATTTATCTGTGTTAATGTGTTAATTTTGACAGCCTGAGTTATTACATTATTATATTATTATATTATTATATTATTATATTATTACATTATTATATTATTACATTATTATATTATTATATTATTACATTATTACATTATTATATTATTACATTATTACATTATTACATTATTATATTATATTATTACATTATTACATTATTATATTATATTATTACATTATTATATTATTATATTATTATATTATTATATTATTACATTATTACATTATTATATTATATTATTACATTATTATATTATTACATTATTATATTATTATATTATTACATTATTACATTATTATATTATTACATTATTACATTATTACATTATTATATTATATTATTACATTATTACATTATTATATTATATTATTACATTATTACATTATTACATTATTATATTATATTATTACATTATTACATTATTATATTATATTATTACATTATTATATTATGCTCAAGGATGTTATTACATTATGAACTTTTATTACATTATGAGCCGTCCTTCCGTTATGACTTGCTAGAGGGTACTAAAGTGGGCCGAGTATTAAAACAATTACAGGATGCTAATTTGAGCACATAGAGGTCATAAAGTACACATGGACACAAAACATGTTGAAACATTTTCCACTGAGCTGCTTCATAAGGATGACTCTTCACTAAGTGCCAGGTTGAATTATGGAGGCAATAGCGGGAGAACACTTTAATTGATGTATGAATATGCAGTTGTGCTTGAATCGCAGGCCTGAAATCAATCAAGTCGACATTCGAGGCTTTGCAGAGCCCTTTCCACCTGCACCCTCCCCTTCTGTGGTCAATTGTGAGGTTAGGATCCATTTCTCCTTCGCTTCAGTTCAGAAACTCAGGGATTGTGCTCCTGCGGTTCATGTAGTTTACTTCCAACTGCACGACACAGCCAGCGCCTTCACCTCCTCTAACTGCCAATGCATCGTAAACAAACCCCATCCACCCATGCTTTTCATTTGCAGTAGCATGGCAGTTAAAATTAACTGCAAATGGTATCGTTCTGTACCAATATGTTCAGGTTTTCTAAGAGGAAGGGAATGATTAACATCTCACATCTGTTCCGGAATAAACTCGTGAGATCCTTTATTTTATTTTATTTTGGTTTGTTTTGGTTTTATTTTATTAGATTTTATTTTTTTATTTTATTGATTTAAAAAAAAAAAATTATTTAATTTAATTTAATTTTATTTTATTAGTCTTTCACCGTGGACCTATTGAGTCCGCTGTGATCGCAATGACGTCAACCTTTGAGCTCACCAACCCACCAAATTTCACGCACACTTCAGAAGTCTAAGTATTTATAGTTTTGTAAAAGTTGGTTAAAAAAAAATGTGTCTACAGCGCCCCCTAAAATAGTCAAAATATATTGTATTAGGCCAGATCACGAGGCCAGATTAAAGTTATGAACCCAGTACGTGTTCATCATGAAGAGACGATTAAAAAAAAAAACCTTATGATGGCCACGCCCATAAACCAACAGGAAGTCCGCCATCTTGGATTGAAGTTTCAAAAATGTTGAGTCATTGGCCGTTGGGTCCAATGATCTCAAAATCGGTGAACACAATCCAGACAAGTGGGACGTCCAAAGTTAAATTTTTTTGAAAAATTGCATCGTATTTTGTTTATTTTACTACATTTTGTTTTTTATTTTAAGAATTTTCTTCAATTTTGTTCCGTTTTTGTCTTACGTTGTTCATGGTATCATTTTTGTTGATTTATTCATTTTTATTGATGACTTTGGCTGTTTATTTTTTTTTTCATTTTGTTGCTTATTTTATTTATTTATTATTATTTTTTTTACTGTGGAACTGTTAGTCTCAGGAGTTAAAGGGTTAATCCAGCAGAATTATTTCCAGTAGCTTTTTTTTGTAGAAGAGTGAATGTGAAGCTGTTTTTATTGTTATTGCACATGTGTACTGTATATATATATATATATATATATATATATATATATATATATATATATATATATATATATATATATATATATATATATATATTTTTTTTTTTTTTTTTTTTTTTTTTTTTTTGTCCATTAGTGGATTTCCTTGTGTATAGTAAGTGGGTTTTTTTTCACATATAAACATAAACAGAACTTTGTGGTCACAAAAAAATGCTGTATAAATAGTTTTACTTTCTATTTAAGAAAATTAAAATGTGTTCTGCAGTTAACTATACATTGTAAAACAAATCTAAATCTTATTTATAGTTAAAGTATCTCATCACACATAAAATAAGACATAATCACCTATAGAGTAACTTTTTCACTTTTTTTTTTACTTAATTCAGTCTAATGGAGCAAGTGAAATGTATAGTAGTAAGATTTCTTGAAAAATAATTTCAAGATTAAAAAAAAAAAGTTCTTGTCTCACTGAAAAGTTACTCTATTAATAATTTTGCCTTATTTCAAGTGTAATAAGATATTTTAATAAAAATGTAGGAAAAACGCAGCAAATGACATTTCTAACCATAAGCATCACCGCAAAAAAGTTCTTAAAAGTAACTCAGTTATTCATGACTTACTTATAAAAGTATATTTATATATAGAAGAACTACTGTCTACACTGTTAGAGTAAAAATAAACCATTTAAGACTCCACTTTACATATTTACAGGTCCAATGTGTAACAAAAAAACACCAGTAATGTCATGTTTGTAACGATGTCATAAAAATATATTGACATATTAAGCATCTAGTTTTGCATAAGTGAACATTTTAATAGTTTTCAGCTCCACCACATATTTTTTAATCCTAGTTTTAGAATTAAACTCAATCTTACAGCGATCATTTTCACTTGTTCCATTGACATATAATTTTTTTATTTAAGTCAGGATTTATTTTCTTTAATTCAAGAAAAGAAAAACTACCAATGGATCAAAGTTTATTCTGTTCATTTCTAGTGAAAATTTCTCATCACACTTAAAATAAACCAGTAAATAAACATGTAATAATTGTCTTAATTGGAAACAGATTGACGCAACAGTTTTTTTCAGATACATTTTTCTAATTTTTTACAGTGGAAAATTTTTTATTTAATTTTTTAAGTAAAGCTGTGAACCTCTTGTCTACTGTAGGATGAAAATGCAGGATATAACTTTGAGGAAATAGATCTGGAAAATCTTCAAGAAATCTTACTGAGATCATTTTCACTTGTTCCATTGACATATAATTTTGTATTTTTTTGCTTAAGTTATTATCTTTACGCCAAGAAAAAAATTTTCTACCAACGGAACAAGTGAAAACTGTGAATAAAATAAAAAATATTGCTTAAAATATTTATACAATAAGCTTTAATTGTGCACATCTGAATATTGTATTGGTTTTCAGCTTGACCACATGTAATTTTTTTTTAATCCCAGCTCTAGAACTAAATAAAAGTAGTGCTTATTACTGCACAAAGCCATACTTTCTCCTTGCCTGTGCATCTTAATCATTTCTTGTGTCGGACTACGGTTGCACAGAGAGAATCTGAGGTAGATGTGGGTGTGTACGACTCTGCAAAGTCTGGGCAAAAGGCCCAGTGTTTGGCCACATTTGTAGCCGACTCTACATGTGAAAGCCTTTAGGGCACATCAGGAGCCCCAGTATTTAGAAGAAAGAAAAATAGGTCTCTCACTGTTGAAGTATCTAAGCTCTAAACACACACACACACACACACACACACTTCCTTAAACCTGGGTGATGTCAACAGCAGAGCAGTGTAGTCGTTGTACCTCCTGGACTGACAGCTGCAGTGATATCTGGCAAAGCATCACATGATTATGTCAGCGGTGACTGATGGGAGTTCTGCATCAAGGCCCAGACTGTGTCCAGCTCAGACAGGCAGGAAGGCCCGCTCTCCAGCTACACGTGAATAACTTACATACATTAAAAGACATGGCAGAGAAATTGCCTGTGAGCAGAGGTCAGAGTGGCTAAACGTGCAGGTTCAACCGCTTCAAACAGCAGGGACGTGTTGCTGCAAGTGCTTTTAAAACATGACAACTCCAAGGTCACTGCGACACGGTACCGCTCGACTCATTCGTTAGAGAATTTTACACTAATCTTTGTTGGGTTTTTTTTATTCGTCTCATTTAAGAATGTTATGCTTTTCTCGTCAAAATCCTCCAGAACGCTTTAAAAAAATGTCCATGTTTACACTAATTAGTCATATTGTCTCATTGATAACATATTACATAAACTGTTTAACTTGTAACTGTTGAAGTTGAACAGATAATTTTACACTGGTTCATTTTGCACTGATACGCTACTAATGATTATTTTACTTCCATATTATTATTATTATTTACACTTTATTTTATATATTGTATATAACTAAATACCTCTCTATTTAATTCTTGTAGATATTTTTTTTTTACATTTTATAATGTCTTTGTTCTGATACTACACAAGCACAACAGCTAATGCCTCTACTGATGCAACAACTACATTTCCCAACTTGGGATGAATAAAATACATCTGTATAAAATGACAATAAGTTAAATTTAAATGTAATGTGGTTTCTCATACTAAAAGGTCAAACTCACATTATGGGTTATAACTCAAGAGGGTCACAGAACTTTCAGATTGGTACCAAAATATGCAGAATGAAGATTTATACAATTCTCATAATTGGTGTTATCACCTACGACCAATAGTTTTTGAGATCTCTGGAGGTCAAAGGTGACATGTGGTAAAATTACTTGTGTAACACTGTTTGTGTCAAACATAGACATATCATACTATAACTTAATCAATACTGGATATATTATCATAATATTACACACACTGACTCCTATATACATATAACGAAATTATCAATATTGCAAAGGTCAAAGGTCATTTAGCAGAGAGGTCAAAATCACATTATTGGCTCTAATTCAAGAAGTGCTTTACATTAGCCTCACATTCACCCATTCACACACACTCATACACTAGTAGGTTTCTAAGGTTCTGTCAGTCCTACTGGGAGACTAAGTCAGGGTTCAGTGTCTTTGCCCAAGGACACTTGGACATGTGGACAGTCAGACCCGGGACACAAAGTCATTGGATGATCCACTCTACAAACTGAACCACAGCCGTCCTTCTAAAAATGTCTTTTCATGTCTAAAAAAATGTCTTTAAAACACACATACTTATTCACCAATAAAAGTGTGCTGTTAAACTATATATTTTTCATAACTATACCAGTCACGTTTTTCCAAAAAATGCATTTTTTTTTTCATTGGGAACAGCGAAGAAAAATCTGCGAAAAAAAATCAATCCACACAAAAGTTATTTTCTTTACAACTGTATTCAGATTTAAGAGACTTTTTAACCAATTAATAAATAACCTTGTCACTTCTTGTTCAAAAGTTCATTGTGAGATGATATTTACATCATAAATTAAATAAAAAGAACCTGTAGACATACAACATACTATATTCTTGGGTAGGTTTTGTAGGCTGAGAACAAATTTAAAAAAAAAAAATGCGTTTTCTTTGATAACTGCATGTGGTGCCGGGCTGAAGGGCATATTATGCATATGCTTAAGATGTTAAATGAGGTAAAAACAGGAAAAATCTTTCTCTGATATGTAAATAATATTGTCTTTGACCACAGCATTAAGTTGATTATACAGTCAGAGGGTTGAGGAATGGGTTCACATACTGTATACTGTACATTCAACAGTCGCAACTTGACCTTTTGACATTTTATACACTTTTACATATCAGAAGCATTTTTCCTTTCTGTTTTTACATTTGCTTATTTTTTATTTTATTTTATTTTATTTTATTTTTTTCCTCAATCTAATACCGGTGTAAAACCAAACACCGTCACTATTTTAATGTCACCAGTAAAGATTCTACTTGGACAGAAAATTGACACATACAGAAAAAAACAGCCCACTGACAAATAAATACCAGAAAACATTGACATCTTACAAGAGTGAAATGTTCGCCTTTTTCCCTATGTTGCACTTTTCAACGTGTCAAACATTACGCTCGGTGCAATGAAGTTTTTCAGGTGAAGGGGCAATGGAACAACACTTTCTCGTACTGACTTTGGAAATCATGTCCAGGACAGATTAACTCACACAACCAATGGTGCGTGAAATGATTGGGACAGAAACTCTAGCTTGATGTTTAACTAAGAGGCGGGGGAATTCAGTTCACTGCCATTAAAATAACACTATATTCTTCTGTAATGGAGCAAACATCTGTCCTGTGGCAGGTGACGTGTATTAAACACCAGTTCATCAACACTTGTTCTAAAAATCAGAGAAATAAAAGTACTTCATGACTGTACTTAAGTAGATTTTTTTTTTTTTTTTTTAACGTACTTGAGTATTTATTTTCCTGGCAACTTTTTACTTTTACTTCCTACATCTGTTCATAAATATCTGTTCTTTAAACTTGTTACATTCTCAGAATAGACTTTTTAAAACTAAACAGATGTGAAAAATAAGTCACTTCAGAGGGAAAATCCACGAAGAAGCTAAATTGTGACGTTTTATATCCTGATTGTATGTTTTTATTTTATAATTATGTATTTCTTATCTCATACTTCTGATTTTTTTGTCTCACAATATTGACTTGTCTCATAATTAATCTCTCATAACTCTTTTTAGTCTCATTCTGATGACTTTTTTATCTTAATTATGAATTTTTTCTCCGTCATTTTTCCTAAATGTCCTGTCCATACCCAGTAAACTGACTACTGTGACCTAATCAAACACATTATCTACACAGTAACTCACTTTTAAGGGCATTATTTGTGCATACTTATTAAATGTTTCAGATTTTTCGTGGTTAAATATTTTATTCATGGCAAAAAAAATGTGTTTGACTCTTTTACTTTATTGAAATTTAAAAGTTGTACTTTTTTACTTTTACTTAAGAAGTTGAAACAGTACTTATACTTTTACCAGAGTATTTTTTATTTCAAACAAGTAGCTGTACGTCTACTTAAGTACAGAATGTGAGTACTTTTACCACCTCTGCTAAAAATGCAGTTCATTGGTTAAGAACAGGCCTGAATGAACCATAAAGGATACATCAACTCAGTGCGGACGTCGCTTTGTTTTTCTTTTATCACTTTCTAGTTTTTCTTTATCAAGCACCTGACCAGTGTTGCTCGTGCATACATCAACACCATTCCATCCCACATCCCCCAATTACAGAACAGGACCTATATCTGCACCAGATATGGTCAGCTCCCATTAGTTATGATAACTGAGGTGGCTTTATGCGCCTGCATCTGCTCAGCTTGCATCCTAACATGGGACGCCACATCATACTGGACCCCTCCACAGGCCAAACTTGAGTAACTCCGCAGGTTCTCTGAGTCATAAAGGTGCTCCAGTGAGTACCCAGTCAAAGCATAAGCTGCTTGCCTGTCCAACGGCTGCCTCTCCTGGGCCGGGTAGAGCAACGGGCTGCCCTGGGGTTGCGAAGGGTGGGGCGACAGATCGGTCTGCATGTAGTCTTTGGTAAGGGACAGGCCGGACCTGGGGATCCCGTCGGAACTGGGGCTGCTGAGACGCGACAGAGAAGCAGGGCTGGTGGTGTTTTCGTCATTGTCATGGGAACCAATTCCTTTGACTCTGTCCTGGTGATGGAGGCGCTCGGAGGGGATGTCGATGCTGGGGGCTCCGGGGCCTCTGCACACCACGCTGGGCATGGTGAGCTGAGAGTGGTGGGCGAGGGACGAAGAGAAGCAGGGGCTGTGGGCTTTAGCCAGGCCTGAGATGTCCAGCGGAGTCTTGTGCTGCTGCAGTCGACTTTCTTCTTCTTTGATCATTTGCTGCGTAGCGCGGATCAAGGTCTCCATCTTGCTGGGCTCGCGAGGACTAGCCCGGAAGTGGTCGCCATGGTAACGCTCACCCGAGTCACTTGTAGACCCTCCGCCATCTGGTGAACTTACAACACTGTCTTCATCCCAGTGACTTCGTCCTGTGGAGAAAAAGTTCAATGGACACATTAGAAAGACATTACATCCATTACATCAGAGGTGTCAAACATGTGGCCCGGGGGCCAAATCCGGCCCTTTGGGTGACTTTATGAAATGCAAAAATTACACTAAGATATAAATCATTTTAGTTCATGGTCCACATACAGACCATATCAGTCTCATAATATAATAACCTATAAATATTCACAAATAAAAAAATCCTCTTTGTAAATGTATTTTTTTTTTCATTTAGTGACACTAAAACAAAGTATAATTTCACAAAAAAATCTCAATAATCAGAACAAAAATTTTAAACAGTAGCCTCACAAACATGAGTCCCCACAAACATAACTAGAAAAGCACACTGAGAGCGCAACACTGCCCCCCCCCCCCCCCCCGCCAGATGAAGAGAGGTCCACCAAGGAGGTTTTGATCACTTTGAAATTATACATTGCGGTAAATGGAGAATAAATTTCAACGTAATCCAGATTCCAGGATCTCTTACAGATCACCACCAAAATATAATAATTTGTTCCTTGTCACACAATTCAAAGTTACCTCTACCAAACGGTTGAGCTGACCAACAAAGGCTTAATAGCATGAATCATCAGTGCAGTACATGAAATTGAGCTTTAAATCCATCTAAAATCATGGTGCGTTCGACTGAATGTCCTGCTCGAGCACCGTGGGGGTAGTTTCACTGTTTTAGGATGTGAAATGTGAAATAACTTGGCTTTCAATTGCAGGCAATTTTTGAACAGATGGTAGCAATCAGCACACTGGCAAGAGATGGCGTAAACAACTTAGCATGTCCCGTAATAACATTTGGAAAACAGCTACCAGGAGAAGCTAGGCCAGAGCTATTTTCAGGGACAGATGGTTGCGGTCTCAACCCTAACACCTCACCGTGAATGGCTCCGTGGTAGGATGTGATTTCGTAGCCCTCGCTGTTCTCCACAGAGGTTTTTGGCAGCGAGAGGACGGAGCGTGTGGCGTCCCACCACATCTCTCTTCCTGACTGGGGGGTGCCCAGGAAGTAGCGGCCGCTGTGGCATCGCACACGGTCACAGGTGGTGGTGTGAGGATGCACTTGAGCGTGGGCGAGGTCGTCTTCAGACAGGCCCAGGCCGTAGCACAGCGAGCCTGCGTCAGAATACAGTCTGTAGGCGCACGACGCTTCTGCTGCATCACCAGGATCCAGCAGCTGAGGAGAAGCAGAGTCTGTCAGCGGGCTCCCTCCCCACTGGCTGTCCTGGTCCGACTCCGAACGTTCTGGGTTGAAAGCGGAGAACTGCTGGAAGAAGAGAAATCACAGTTGTATAAGCATTTGTGACTTATGATTTGAACGTCTGTCTGAAGATGAACAATATCTGCCACAAACTACAAAAATGTGAAGCATCATTTATAAACATAGGTGTAAAAGTACTCACATTCTGTACGAAAGAGGAAGCTCTTGTGTGAAAATATTGCTCTGATAAATGTAGAAGTACTGATTCAACTCCTTTATTTCGGTGAAAATTAAAAATTGTAACGAAGTACAAAAATATAAAGTAAAACTATTTTTTTTGCCATGGATGAAATAATACTTATTTAAGCAGGAGAAATCAGAAAAGTTTCAAAAAAATACACAAATAAATCCTTTAAAAGTGAGTTACTGTTAATACATCATCGTTATGAGATGAAAAATAGCCATAAATATGAGGGTTTTTTTCTTTAAAAATGCAAAATTATGAGAAAAAAAAGTCATGAATATGAAATAAGAAATACAGATAAAATGGCAAAATTGAAATAAAAAGTCAGAATTATGAGATAAAAGTCAGAATTTTCCCTCTGAAATTGAAAGTTTGAAAAAGTAACAAGTCTGTTCTGAGAATCTAAAGAGTATAAAGTACAGATATTTATGCAGAAATGTAGGGAGTAAAAATAAGAAGTTGGCAGAAAAACAAATACTCAAGTAAAGTACAGATACGTAAAAAATGTACTTAAGAACAATAATGAAGTACTTCCTCAAGAGCATGTTGGACTGAAACTCAACTGCCCTGGGGGTAAAAACCAAACCTTTGGAATTCACTCCACACTGTTCTGACCTTTTAAATCCCTTTTAAAAAATAATTAATTTAAGATTGCTTTTAATGTTTAATACTTTTATTCTGACTATTTTAATGTGTAAGTGCTTTGCTTTCCATGTGACTGTTTGTTGTTGTTGTGTTGTATGTGAAGTGTCTTTGAGTACTATGAAAAATGCTATACAAGTCAAAATAAAAAAATAAAACTTTATTAATGGGACCCCAAGACATTAAGCAAAAAGTACAAGTTATTATGAGAAGAATCCCTATTTCTAACTAAAATCTAACTCGTGTTTTAAGAATAACCTAAGGTAATTCCAATGAACAGACAGTATACACTTTAGTCAGTGTCAACACATTGGTTAGCCTAGCGCGTAATAGTCTAGTTACGCTCAATGTAACTTTTGGCTAGATTTCCCCGAAACTGGCCGACCAATCACGGTGAAGTATAGAGTCAGAGGGCGGGGACAAAGTGACGCTGCAACAATTTGGAGAGAATTGGTGGTCTATAATGCAGTGAGGGAAACACTGATTTGGTCAAACCTATAACCTGTCCAACTACTCAAGAATCAATAAGAGAATTGATAAGGAATTGGATTGGTAAGGTGCCATCTTTAATACACATTTGTATGTTTGATGTTGACATGTTAATATTACAACAGAAAATACATTGCATGTGTTATTTTACTTTTTCCAAAACAAACCTTGGTTAAATTATTGAACATTTTGAGCAAATGTCAACAATACTGTAACAACAAAAACCATGATAGTTTAGGTCATAATAACTGTCATCTCAACTTTTATATCATTACATCCCAAGAAGTAAACTAAGTAGAAGTATAGATACTTGTGTACCAGCGACGTATAAAGGATCTAACCTGACTCACGTTATCTGGCTGCACTTCACTTCGCTCACACAACCATCTCAGTACCATGAGGTTCAGGTTTTCTTCAAAACGAAAGAGCCAATCAGTGTCGCAGGGTGGGACTACCCGGCAATGTTGTGGCTGGTGTGACATAAAGCATTTGCGATGGCAGTGTAGTCTTTTCAGATACACAACAATGGCAGCGTCCCTTATGTTAGGTATCCCAGGGTCCATATGGACTGGACTATTTTCAGTGTTCTGTCGACTGCATGTTTATTCCTTAAAAGATGAACAGAGGACAACTTTGGAAGAGTTTGTTCATGGAAATGATGTTTTCACTCTTCTTCTGACTGGCTTTGGCAAGAGGTTGATCTATCAGATGGTTCCACTGGAGGATAAAGAAATAGTAACCCCCCCCCAGTTGTGTTGGTAGAGGACCAAGTAAAAAGGGTGGTAAACTGGGGTTGACAGTAATGGAACTGGGAGGAAGAAATGACAACCACACCCACAACGGATGTTGGCAGCTAGTGTTTGGTAGTCCTGAGTCAGTCTAGATGACGGACAGATTGTTCATCTAATCACATGCAAGGATTTTAGATAAGGGTCAGGGTTAGGGTTAGGGTTAGGGTTAGGGTTAGGGTTAACCCTCCTGTGAAAATGGATTGGTTGTGAAAGGGTCCCACAGTCAGGTTATAAACGACCCACAACCGACCGCTTTTTTTAACTAACCCGCCCTCAACTCGGACCGCAAGAAATATAGTTGAAAAGGACAGACACAACCCACTTCTTAACCCGCATTTTTAAAAAGTAGCCAGTGGTCTTTATGAACATCACATGATCTTACTCACATACCTGCATTTATTTCATTGTCTGTAAGTTAATGTGTTGAGAAAATATTTTTGTCTTGCTTCATCATCTAAACCAGCCTGTAACACCTAAAGGGATATTTAAATTGATATTCCCATGGAAAAGAAAACACTGGGAGCCGCTCATCGTCTTTAAAAAATCTCAGCCAATGTGTCCCAAACTGTACTTTTGTTTGTTTGTTTGTTTGTTTCTGGAGCTCCCACTCTCCTAACTTGACTGTCTCTCTCGCTCCCTCCACACCGCAGGATACTTGCGACATTGTACGTCACCGTCACGGAAATTCAGTTAATAAAGTGTATTTACCAAGTTATTGTAATGTTTATCTCAAACAACAAACAACCCGACCACACCTGCTCAGTTCGGGTCAGCCCATGCATCACTGTTGTGTTCAAAAGTCTGGTAAAAGAATACTTTTATGTCATCAATTAAAGATTACTCTGATTGGTTGTAGTACCGTCCTATTGCATACAGAGGATTTAAAAGACAACCTTTTAGCCCTGCCTCCCCTGAATATGAAGCACCACTAGACCCATACATGAAGTGAATGGTGTTAGCGCGGCTAGGCTAGTATTTTTCATATATTGCATTAAAACTCATTGTTCAGTCAGTAAAATCTGCCGGGTATCGTTCCCTTCTTCAAACCCACATGTTTCCTTCTGTTCTGTTGAGGTCAAAACTGAGTGTTTCAGCAGAAAAACATGTCAATAATTTAGTTGTATTTTTTATAAAAAAAAAAAAATAAGCAAAAAACATTGACCTCTGTTTAGTCTGTTTTCTGCAAATAATTCCTAATAATATTGGACACTGTGACATTTTAAGGGTTTTTCCACTACTGTATTATTATATTTATGTTCTAAATTGCTGATGATACATACCCTGCATTTACAGAAACACACAATGACAATATATTTATAGTATATGAACTGGTGAATGGGTTGATCTGAAGTTCAATGAAACAGGCTGTTTCTTACCTGTGGGTATGGTGATACTCTGGCTTTGGCCTTGGCCTGGGAGAGGCGGGACTTGGTGCTCTTCCTGTCTTCACTGTGACTGTCAGCATAAGGGAAGGCTGGTTTGCTGGGGCTCATTTGGTCCAAGGACAGCTGCATTCCTTTATATTCAGTGTCCCTTTACACACAGAGAAAAGCATATATTATAGAGATAAAAATAAAATTCTCAACTACTACTTACTGTGAATTTCATGCATGTATTTATATCTGAATCACTTTGGTTTGACTTTTTACTCTGAGCAGCTTTACTCATTTACATTTTAAAGGAATTGAATGTAATTCTTGTTCTATTTTTCCTCATATTTGTCAACTTTGAATTCATTATAACAATGGTCTATGAGTAAAATGTTTCCAGAAAAAAAGATAAATTTTACCACGTGTGTTACTGATAAAGAAAACTCAAGTCTTAAATGATGGTTGGTTCAAATTTCTAAGATAAGTTTTGGGTCAAAATGTGAAATTCTTAGAATTAACAAGACAATAGGTTTTAGTCCAAAGGAATATTAGTGTCAGATCTACTTCAAACGCTGTCTACACATTATGATCCATTCACTTTACAGGTTCTTTCTAGTGGAATATTTACTAATCCATTGTATACATGAACATAAACCAGCATATATGTGGAATAACACACCATCATATACAGGGTCAGCGTTAAACATAGGCAGACTAGGCGGTCGCCTAGGGCACCAGATGTCTATTAAGATAGTGTATTTTCAGGACTATTAGGTACACTTAAAAGACTTTAATTTTCTCCAAAAGCCACAGTGCACCTTATATATGGATTAATTGTGGGTGTGCTTAGTGACTTGAAATTTTGACTTTTTATCACATCACTTTTACTTTTTGTCGCATAATTTTGACTTTTTATCTCATAATTTTGACTTTTAGTCGCATAATTTTGGATTTTTATCACATAACTTTGACTTTTATTGCATAATTTTGACATTTTATCTCAGAATTTGGACTCTTTTTAAAATTTGATTTAGCAGAATAAGAGTGTTTTTGTTTCATACTACATCTCCTGGTTAAGAGTTATTGTGACTGTTTAGTTTCACTTAATGCACCTTATAATCCAGTGCACCTTATATATCAAAAAATAAAATAAACCATTCATTGACAGTTCACCTTATAGTGTGGAAGATACAGTAAATAAAGCATTAAACTTAACATTGACAGTGATTATTCATGGACACTCAGCATGTACTCCATCAGATGTAGGACACTATGTTTACACATGATTATTTAGAATTACACTAAAAGGAAAGAAGGGTGTTCGCCTAGTGTTCGCCTAGTGTTCGCCTAGGGCACCACATTGACCAGAACCGGCCCTGATCATATATATTAAAAACATGAGCTAACCAACAGTAAAGTCATTTGTTTTCTGATTCATCTTATTAAAGTATAAGATTTAACACATTTAATATCTGAAGCAGATACTTTCTAAACATTTATAATTTCAAGTTTCATGTATGATTGTAAAGTTCCTTCTTTCTTTCTCCCTTATGTCACTTTGTAGTTGACCACAATGTGTCATAATCAGTAATTAGTCTGCAGCAGACGTCTCGGCTAATATTTAATATAGATAGCCAGAAAGCTTATTTTGCAAACAGACTTTTTATGAAATGACTGACGTGTGGACTATGAGATGTGAAAACAGCATTTAAGATAAATTCAACAGATTAAGCCCGCCCACTTCTCTCTGCTTTGAGTCCACGAGAAAAAAAACAAAAAAAAAACAGAGGTTAATCATTCTTTCGGCCACACAACTACTGCCAGAATACTTCCAGAAAGTACACTGTAAACCCTAATTTTGATTGTAATTAAACGTTAAATACTTATTCTTTATGTTTTGTTAAAAAAAAAAAACTAAAAAAAAAACCCATTACTAAACCAAATAAATTGGTTGAATTACAAAAGTCAAAACATACAATACAATGGTCTTTAATTGAGATTACATATACATACGTCACTACATCGCCTAGTAACACACTCCGCCATTTTAAAAGGGGAAAACAACAGCGTAGCAACACTAGACAGATAGCTGTTTTACGATGTCCTACGACCATTTTGATACATTTCTTCCCTCCCCAAAAGGAGGAAATAAACAGGGATCAACTGGAGAGCTGTCCATATAAATTACAAACAGGTTCTTTGCGAAATGACCGAACGACGTGGCCTAACATCAAGTGTCCAGACATCTACGACTATCTCGTCGAAAGTCCTGGCATATATACATGAGAAAAAATGTGAACTTATAAGAGCCTGAGAGCATATGTTTAGTTTGAGGTAGGTTACATACATGTATTTAAATACTCCTCTGCCCCTCACTCACTCCACTACTTTAGTTTTACTTCCACTTTGATTTTGGACTCCAGGGCGTTCCATCATCTGGACATATTCTTCTCAGCGCCTGAGGCCATGCTGAATGTTTTTCACCCTTTTCTGTCGGTATGTGAGTCAAGTTAACTAGCTGGGGTTTACAGTGTAGCATGAATACATACTGCATGGATGCATGTCGGTGCACACTTTAAACTGCTCTGAAGCCTCTTCCTGCTGTATAAAAATTCACTTGCAGACATCTTTTGGCTTGTGTACCGTATGCTCATTTGGCATGTGCGCCATTTTTGACATTTTAACCTACTGTCCTGCGGCTGAACTCAATTCTAGTGTCACTATCGAGGGAGTGAAAAGGCTCCTGTGTCAAGTGTTCAGCAAACATGAGCCTATTCTTAACTTATCACATCAACAGTATGTAATAGCAGCTGCCTGGCATTTTCAACCCTGTGGCCCATCCCTGACCCTGCACAGCCAGCCTCTTTAATATGACTCTAAATATGACCCATTCTTTATGTACAACACCTTAGGGGAAAGGCTGTGTTTGGATAGCCAGTACACAGTGAGTGTTATTTGCTCTTGCAGGTATAGTTGCAGTGGCTGGTCCTGCATCCTATCTGTGCCCTGGCTGACTTATGTCTGAGCCAATAATGTTGGGCCTTTGTGCAAACTCAGCTGTGTTAGCCAAATTCCACCTCAGGGTCAATGTCAGAGCCCCTCATGTCTGAAATATGCCACCAACCAACCTCCAAACATGATTTATTAATGGATTCCCGTTTGGATAAAATGCTGTCAGGGCGCTGTGATTGAATTGCTGTTTGTTTTTTTAATGTAGTTGTTTTCTGTGGTGGCGCTACGTGTGAGCTTTTGGATACTTCTGTGTTAGACCTAATTATACCTTTGGAAATTCACTGTCATTTTAATGTAGTTACTTTGTTTTCTCCTTACTGCATTGAAAAAAATCAATACCCGGAGTGCAGCCATATGCATGCGCTCGTACAAACACAAGCATCGCGTCCGCAGACACTCGCTCAGATGTGCACACACACAGGAAAGTGACATGTGGATCAACCAGACCTAACGAGGAAAATCCAACGTGTGCTACAGCTATGAGATAGTTATCGATTCCTAGTTCACCGTTTTATCGATTTTGCTTTCCTTAGACTCCAGATCGATGGCGACAGTTGAGGTTTTTTGATGGGGTTCAACCCTGGTGTTTGTCTTGCTGTCTCAAAGGGCCTTATAGTGTGCTTTGTGCTCTCATAACATACAACAGCCTGAGCCTCCAGACGCAGTATTTTGTGGATTTCTAAAGAGCGGCTACAGAGGTATAAAGAAAAGGATTTTTTTTTTCCAAGAGACAAAGACCCATTATATCTTGGAGTGAGCTTCAAGCACGGATCATAAGATTGTCTGATATGATTTTCATTAATCTAGTCAAATATTCAATGCTGTTCCTTCAGCAAACACCATTAAAATGTACTTGCTTTTAGTCCAGTATAGTACTATAAATCCTGTGTTATTATGATTATGTCATTTCAGGGATTTCAGATACAATAAATGCAATAAAATGTCTGAAATATATGTCGTATAGTCAAACAGTTTTACTATTTTAATCACTTAATAAGCGCAAACAGAATGTATATCCTGGCATTCGGTTTAAATTTCTTACCTTCTTATTTAGACATGCGCCGCCGTACTTTAATTTAAAACATGACTTACGTGAGGACATAGTTGACACTGACTATACAGTGGGGCCTCGACGATCGGCTGTTGTGAACAATCGTGGCATAACTCTGAACCCACACCCAGCCGCCATGCTTTGCCAGGAAACGATAATACTTAGTGGTGACTTGACCTTTTACCAGCACTGAAGGAGAAAACAACATCAGTCAGAAGATAGAAATTAGTAAAGACATGTGAGACGTGTGTGCTCAGTGGTTGTAGGATGTCTAACGGACAACACGACTTGGAACTCACAGAGGTGATGTGCACAGCGAAGGTGGAAAATGTCACAGCTGTGGACATGATGGTACAGAGTCTTCTCTATCAGGTCCTGGGGTTCGTAACCCGTCAGTTCTGCTACCCTGGAAATTAATTAAATGAAGTAGTTTATTGACAATATCCAGGATTAAACAGAACATTTCAGTTTGTATTTGTATGAAAATCAATCTGTTTTGTTCCCATGTCAAACCTTTTACTGATAAGTTTATTATAAAGCAGGTAAATAATAATTTATTTATAGGTCTTTTTTTGTTTGTTTTATTCTTTCTGCTAACATGATGATTATTATTGTTTTGTATTTGTACGTTCTTCAATTTTTACTAATGGTTTTACAAATGGTAAATCTGTGCTTTTATTTTCTTACCTTATAAACTTTTAGCCTATTTGGACACCAGATGGAAATGAGCTAATGTGCTCTAATCTGGCACATTTATATGTATATATATATATATATATATATATATATATATATATATATATATATATATATATATATATATATATGTGTGTGTGTGTGTGCTCATTAATGTGCAATGCACTGAAAAATAAAGAATTTCATAAATGTTAAAGCAGGGGGATCAAACTCATTTTAGTTCAGGGGCCACATTCAGCATAACCAGATACAAAGTGGGCCAAACCAGTAAAACTATTTAAATAAATAATAATAATACCATTAAAATTTTTGAGTGAAAATTTTAAATTCTGTAATAAAAATTATTTCCATCTACAAATATGACCAACCTGTAAATTCTTAAGAAAAAGAAGTGTTATGTTAACAATATTATGCCATCGTTTATCATTTATACGTGTGGATCATAACTTATAGATCCCAGTGGATCAACAAATACACAAAATATTAAATAACAGGGAGAATATTAGTAAGAATATATACACACTTCTCTTAAGACTTTTCAAGTTATTTGATTTTTTTTTTGTTAAAAGGTGAATCTGTAAATTAAACAAATTTGTGTAATTTTCCTTTTTTTTAAATACTAAAACATGAGAAAAACATGCAGTTTTCTTTATTTGTAAGTTATTGTGATATTATTTTACTGGTTTGACCCACTTTAGATTGAATTGACCTCAAATTATTTTAACATCTTCAGTGTAATTTTTTCATTTAATAAACTCATCCCAGGGGCCGGATTGAGCTTTTTTGCGGGCCTGATTTGGCCCCCGGGCCACATGTTTGACACCTGTGTGTTATGGTGATTGTATTTGTATAATCACAGCATATGGAGCCCCTACCTGGAATCAAGGAAAATGAGCTTCATGTCCAGACTGGCTCTGAACATAAACATGTTGCTGTGTAGCTTAATCTCAGTCACAGCACTGGGGGGCAGGGAATGTCCCACTGCCACTAAACCCACATTCTGGTAGCAGCCTTCAAAAGGTGACATGTCCAAACTGTACTGACGGATCTTCAGGTACCCACTGCAGTGGATCACCTGTGAGGAGGGAAATAAATGAAATCACATGAATGTTAAAGATGAGGCTAGTAGTAAAAAAAAAAAATTATAAATATATAACACTGTAGAGACACGAGACTAAATATATCAAATTTAACATTGCAAAAAAAAAAGTTAAATAAAAATTAAGCTATCAGGGGTGTCAAACTCATTTTAGTTCAGGGGCCACATTAAACCAAATTTGACCTGAATTAGGCCGTATCACGAAAATAATACAATGTTCCTCTGCGTTTAGAGCAAAAGAAAGTTTAAATTATCTGATCAAAATATTGACATCCTTTAAAAACAATGTGAATGACACGAATAAACTGACACTTCTGCAGGAAACTAAATACAATTTTAACAAGATCACGTCTCAGTTTATCATTTACACACATCAATTACAACATACAGATTATTTGTTAGTGGATCTACAAATACACAAAACATTTAATAACAGGCAGAACATTGTTAAACTTACACTTCAGACATTTAAAAATGTTCAGATTTTTCTGAAATGACAGTTTGTTTGATTAAAAATACAGTAAAATGACATGTTTAAATTAACAAAGATTAAAATGTAGCATTTTATAATTTATTATAATAGTATTTATAGGTTATTATGATAGTATTTATTATAATAGTATTTATAGGTTATTATGATAGTATTTATTATAATAGTATTTATAGGTTATTATCATAGTATTTTATTGATCTGACCCATTTTTATCTGTATGTGGAAGCTGAAATAAAATCATCAATATATTCACTATCATTTTTGTATTTTATAAATGTATCCCAGGGGCCGGCATGGACCCTTTTGGGTCCGGATTTGGCCCGCGGGCCGCATGTTTGACACCCCCAGTTATAGATTTTACATATGTTCAGCAAAGACATCTCCATGAATCATGTAAGTGCAGCTCATTAAAATGTCCAAAAGCGTCCATACACACCTTGTATCCACCACTAGTGAGGCCTGCATTTCTTTTTGCCAACACGCATTTCATCCGCAAAAAGAAAGAGCGCTCCATTTCGTATTCTGCAAATAAATAAATAAATAAAATATTAGCGCCAACCAAAAAAACCCAAAAAAAAAAAATCGGACATGCAATAAACTAACTAGGATGATAGAAATATATGCTGCTGTTGATATTAAATGCAGTATTAATAGTAATTACAAAAATATTTTATGTCTTATTTGTCATATGCGTAAAAACACGGACTGAATGTATTTAATATAACACTGATGCAACTGTCTTCATCACGGTCGGGCGGGCGTAATAATAATAATATATATATAGGCCTATATATTAAAATAAAAAAATGCAATTACCTTGGACGAAATGTGAGTGATAGGGCTGATGAGGCGTGAGGACAGCCGTCATCTCATCATGATCAGCTGGATGAACATATTCATAAATACTGTTCCCGGTCAACTCTACCTGTTGAGAATAACTCAGGTAAAGACTGATTCACGGACCATATCATCTATATTTATATATAAATATATTTAATTTCCTTTGACACTATCAAACAACAGCACGCAAACATTGAAAAATAAATAATAATAATAAATAATAATAATAATAATAATAATAATAATAATAATAATAATAATAATAATAATAATAATAATAATAATATGATGGTTTTGACTGTCCAAACAGACCTGAGACAGGCCTAAATGGACCGATGCTGTTTCTGAAATGTACATAATTTTTCCATCTGGAGCCACAACAAAGATGAACCCGTCCAGTGTCTGTAAAAACACACAATAATTACTGTTTGATCCGCATTTCTGTTGCTCATTATGATCGTGCTGGTGTGACGTTTACGTACCTGCAGTAAATGAGAACCTAGTTCACGTCCAATATTGTCCAAAGATCTCGTGCGGCTTGCATGACCCCAAGCCTCGCCCAGACCTGAGGACAATTTACAAAATAAAAAGCCTTTTACTGCTGCGTAAAACCAATAATAATAATAATAATAATAATAATTAGTAGGCGTATTATAATAATTATGTAGTCTGGATTCGTGCGCGCGCCCGCTGGGGACGTGCATGTTAAAAGGAGCTTTTTTATTTTTTTTTTACTGTTACAGTTTCCAGTAATGTCTGGATAATGTCTGACATGTTGCAGAGGCTGAGTGGAGTCGTGAACTCCAGTCAAGTCTACGAGGTGTGGATGAACTGTGCTGCAATGACAGCTGCAGGGATGACATAACTGGAAAAGCAGGAGGATAGTTTTAATATATCTGCAAAGTGCAAGAACAACTGGATGTTATAAGTGTGCAGCACCTGAACAGGCCCTATACTATGATAACGACCGGGTATTGTAAGTGTTTGTATTATTATTATTATTATTATTATTATTATTATTATTATTATTATTATTATTATTATTATTATTATTATTATTATTATTATTATTATTATTATTATCATTAGTAGTAGTAGTAGTTGTAGCAGTGGTAGTAGTAGTAGTAGTGGTAGTAGTATTGCATTAAATCAGATATAACGTCTAAATTGAAAACGATATTTTCCTATTTTCAGCCGTCTGTGCTCATTTAAATTCATGCTCTTTCTGCAGAAATCTCCTGAAACCACAGGTATTATCAGTAAATTAGGTGTTCGTCTGGCCTGCTTGAAAATGAAAATGAAAATGAAATATCCCTCCGCTGCCGGACATGTAACCTATTATCACTTCAGCAGTTGAGAATAAAGAGCGACAACAGAATATTATTATATAAGTATTTTCATTTATTTTTCAAAATTAAATGATAATAATAATAATTAACCAAAATATATGTATTTGTCTCATTGTCAATTATATATATATTTTTTTATTATATTGTATGTAATCCTTTAGTTTATCTCATACATGTAGACATGTGTGATTTCATGGGAGACCTTTTATAACAGGCCTCTTCTGTGTGTGTGTGTGTGCGCGCGCATGTGTGTGTGTGTGTGTGTGTGTGTGTGTGTGTGTGTGTGTGTGTGTGCCTCGTGCTTTCATGGCTTTAGGTGATTAGAAACCTTGCAGGACCTTTTTATAATTGCTGTGTCTTGTTCTCAGTCACGCGGACACAGAAACCTGCAGAGACTTTGTATTATTAAAAAAAGATGTGGTTTCCTTAGATCGACTCAATGTAAATTAATAAATATAATAATATTTAGACTTTATGTTTAGGCTCCGAAATGAATTTTACCTCCATGTCAAGACTAGATTATCATTTAAATTTTAATTTTAATGCATATTATTCATGAATCTGCTATGAACACAAATAATTTCTAAAATAATTATATATTATACATTTTATTTTGGTAATTATAAACCTTATAAAATAAGAATACTGGCTTGTGATAACATAACTCTTTATATCCATTGTTGCTAATTAGATTTTCTTTCAAATCAGTGCTCTGTGTGTTATATGACATTATATGATATTATATTTTATATGATATTATTTTATCCTGCATAGGTTTGTTACTGCAACCAACAATTTAATTGAAAAATATATATAATATTTGCTGAATTTATGTATTTTTTTCCTATATAATTCTGAAAATGCCCTATTTTTAGTTGTTAACATCCATACTCATTTGTAAATAAAATGACATGCATAGGGTGTATATTGTGGTGTTGACAGCTGTAAAGTGTGTGTGTGTTAAGTGGATTAATCACTCACCCTGAGGGAAAACAATTCTCATCTTCAGGTAGCTTGTGGTCAGTCTTATAATAGAAGCTTTGTCCAGTTGAGACGTGATGGCCGACGGTAAGGGCAGCATTTTAGCCAGTTCATAAAATTCACTGTTCTCCTTTTCCCGTCTAGTCCTTGCGGCAGTTTTGGATTTTTCCTTCATTGCTGTGTTTTTTCCTCTGGTTTCTCCTTATCTGAGACCCTCGTCATTCAAAAGAGCAGTTTGGTTGGTTTCCTTGTCATGGTAGGTGTTTTATTTGCAGGGATTTTGTTTCTATTTGTATTTTTTTTTTTTGGGAGGGGGGCGGTCTTTTAACAACAACAAAAATCCAAAAAAATGTGTAAATATCCCTGTATTCCTGATAATCTTCCTTTCAGTGAGACTTCAGCAGGTAAATGTTAAACCTCCACCGTGTTGTTGTAACTGGTGTTCATCCATTACCTGCAAAAACACACACAGAAAACAAATAATTATCACCATATTATATAGTGACAAATGCACCACATAACAACATATATAACAGTACATACACATGATACAATTGTCCATTTTATTTTTTTATTATCATTAAAATATTTTTTCCCTAAATGTCTCATTCAGGCCTACACATAAATGAGCATGAGCTGATTCTGATGGAAAAAAATAAAACGCATAATTTAATTTGACATCAATCATTAACAAAAAAACAGCTCTTAAAGCCTTAAACGACAGCAAAAGACAATGATGCAAACATTTACACCATAACTACAAAAACAACAACAGCAGAAATAACAAGCATGCATGCAGAGAATAAAACATTTTCTAATTACAGACATGTGTACAATCTTTAATTTTTAATTTATTTTTAGGGTTTTCTGCAATTAATGTGTTATTGACACATTTAAAAACTACATTTCTACAGATATATTGCTTTCTTTCTTTTTTTTTGCTCCAGGTTTGAGGTAAGAACACATTCTACATTCTGATCCTTGCGTCCAGTAAAACATGAATCCTGAAACGTGCAGCTTCAGAAGGTGAAGAAACAACTAAAGTCTTATTTAAAACAAACAAACAAACAAAAAAGAATCTAAATGAAACATCTACAGTAGAAGTTGACAGAATAGTGCAAACATAAATGTTATTTGCAGTAATCCTACCCGCGCTCAGATACATTTTCCTACATGTGAATCGATGTGGCCTTCCAGGCAGCCTGCTGGGAATTTCACCTGTCCTGAACCGGGTTCACCAGTCGTCCCAGTTAAGCTTGGTTTCAGCTCCTCCCGGATTTCCACCTGGAAAGGCGAACGGACCGTGCGCTGCATACACCTCTCCAAATTATAAGGACGTGCAACGAGTGGCATTCGTGCCCAACAAGCCTCCTCTCCTCAACTATCTCAATGTCCCTCTCTGGAGCCGTTCAAGACCCGCCCCCCTGTGTGCCCACTTTGCTGTGATTGGCTGGAAGCGTTGAAATCTATTCCCTGATTGGTCGATTGCTGTGGGCGTCAATTTGTTTCGGTAAGGTATGTGCGGCACTTGGCCGTGCCCCGAAGAGAGCTTAGATGTGATCTTGTTGTGTTTTTGTCATTAGCGTGGAAATCATGGATCAAACTGAATAAAATAAATACGTCTGTAACACAGTAAGAGAACATTTTGGAGGTGACGAGTTAAATAAAGACCTGGAGTTAGTGCAAGGTTTTTTTTTTTATTATTATTTTTTATGGAAAACGTGTAGAGAAAAAAATAAATAACAAAGATCTTTATATTAAAATAAAATCACACACCGTAAAAGAATGATTAAATACCAGATCAGTAGAGGAATATTGTATGTTGTAAATGTTTCTGTCTACAGTCTTATTGCTCCACATTATATCAGGCTGTTATAGAAGATAGCACCATTTTTATTTTATTATTATTTTATTTTATTTTACCTTTATTTAACCCTTTAATTCCTGAGACTGAAGCAATTCCACTGTAAAAAAAAAATGAACAAAAACTGCCAAAGTGATCAGTAAAATGAACAAAAATTAATATTAAACTAACAAAATAATATGTAACACGAACAAAGTAAGACACAATTAAAGAAAAATAATAAAATAAACAAAACGTAGATAAAATAAACAAAATAAAGCAACAACATCAACAGAGACTAATAAATATTCACAAAATAACAAATAACACGAAAAAAAAAGGAAGTAAAAAAAACAAATAAATGACTCGTGTTATAATTTGGTTCCTGTAGTTTTACTTTGTGCTTTTTCTTTTTTAAATCAGTTGTTTTTCGACACCTCCAGGAACAAAATTATCAGTAAAATAACACTAAAAAACTTGAATTATTCTGAATTTTTTCAACTAAACCATCACGTGTCAGTGCTGACGCATCAGGGGTTAAAGGGTTAACCTGGAAATCCCATTGAAATAATAATTTAAAAAAATCTCTTTTACAAGGAATAAAGTCCAAACAATGTCAAATATATAATAAAACAATCAAACACATTAACACTTATTCAACCATAATGACATTAAAACACAACAGTGACTTTCCTCCTTCACTGCATTTTTCAAACATCACGACAGAAATGAATGTGTGTAGATTAACAGACAAGATTATTCCCTGACTATAAAGTCTACCCTGAAAATCTATTTTTGACTATATGAACTGGTCAGAAATGATGTGTATTATAAGGTTCAAGGTAATACCTATTGGTATTTAGAATTATAAAACCAACAACAGCAGTCAAAAACAATACTTATGAAATACTTTGTGTATCATGTGACTAAAACAGACAAAAAAATAAAACTTGGAATGCATAAAAGTAATAAAAGTTTTGTTTTTATCAGTAAAATACTATATACCAGGGGCGTCAAACTCATTTTAGTTCAGGGGCTACATTAAACTAATTTAATATAAATAACATGGTATATAAATAATGTCAAATCCAAATTTTTCTTTACATTTTAGGGCAAAAAATGTTAAATTATGTGATGAAAATGTTTACATCTACCAACTGTCCTTTAAAACAATGTGAATAACATGAATAAACTGAAACTTCTTCAGAAAACTAACTGCAATTTTAGCAAGAGTGTGTCTCAGTTTATCATTTACACGTCAATTACAACGTACAGATTATTTATTAGTGCATCTACAAATACACAAAACATTTAATAACAGGCAGAACATTGTTAAACTGACACTTAAGACATTTTAACATGTTCATATTTGTTCCGTTTATTCACATTTTTGTGAAATAATAGATTGTTTTATTGTAAATACATTTTTATATGTTATTCGCTTATTTATTTTTTTATTTTACTGATCCGACTCATTTTGATCCATATGTGGAACCTGAAATAAAATTATCAGTATATTCACCATCATTTTTGTATTTCACAAATGTATCCCAGGGGCCAGACTGAACCCTTTCAGGGTCCGAATTTAGCCCCCGGGCCACATGTTTGACACCCCTGCCATATACAGTATACTGATGTAGGTAAGAACTGAAGTGATTTTGGTTATTATTAATAAAACATGGAAAATCAGCTCTTAAATTAAACTCTTATGAGCATTTTTTTTCTTATATTCATCCAAACAAATATACCTTAGCCATTAAAATGAAAATAAAAATAAAAACAAGGGTGGTTTAATATTTTCTATTAGTTAGTTTACAGTAAAATAAATAAAAATGACACAATAAGACTCACAGTTATGGTCAAACTGCTCATAAACAGGCCTTGAAAATCCATTTTCATTGCATCCATATAGTGTTGCTTATAGGTTCTTTAGTTTTGCTGTAAATGCTCATAAGTGTGTGTTTTATTGGCTCAGATTTTTAATGTTTGAAATGGAAATATTGTGGTGAAAATCTGCACGTTAGAGTCTACTGGAGATGGTGACATTTCTAATTGACCCTCATCAAATGTACCCTCTCATTATGTCAGCCTATTTTATCTCTAGTTATTTCGAAGCTGGGGGGGGTGGGGGGTGAATGTAAAATAGTTTACACTGGTAGAGCAAGAGAGAGAGAGTGGGGGGGGGGTGCGTCCAGCCTCATGCTGTAGTTTGGTTTCCTTCAAATACGTTTATCTGTGGATTAATTTCCATTGTGTGAATCAGATGAGAGCACCGCTTCGCATGTAGTTTTTTAATTAGATACCAGGCGCTCAGATGGAGAAGGGGGAGTTAGGGAGAGGAGTGGAGTGGAGGAGGGTTCAGAGCTGCGGGCGCGGTGACGGGGGCGCGGACGCATGACGGTGAGCTCATTACGCACATAATTAGTCCTTAAATTGATGCTGCATCCGGAAATAATTGGAGATTCTCCTGCTGCCTATGAACAGATATCTGCCCACCTCTGTACACCCCCTTTACCCCCCACTTCGTGTGTGTTTCCTGTCTTTGTGGGGACATTTATGTGTTTACGCAGTCACAGCATGGGGACCTCTGACAATATGGGGACCAAAATTCAGGTCCCCACGAGGGTTGAATATAAATAAAGGTCCTTACTAGTAAAATAGAAATGATGTGGCCCTATAAATACATGGATTTGTTTTTTTTTGTGGAAGTCCCCATAAAGCATGAGAGAAACAGGTGTAAAAACAATGAAACATGTATTTTTCAAAGGTTTGAAGATGAGTTTAGTTCTAAAACTGAAAAGATGTATTTTTGTGTATTTAAAAATATATATGAATTTTTAAAATTATTTATTTTAATATTATTATTATTATTTCATTATTATTTTTATTTAAAAAATATTATTTATTTATTAATTTATTTTTATATATGTATTTATTTTAAAATTTCTTATCATTTTTAATTTCATTTGATTAAAAATAGATTTTTTTCCTTTATTTATTTATGTGTTTATTCATATTTATTTATTTTATGTTTAAAAAATATTCATTAATTTTCAATGTTTTATTATTTTAATTTTATTTAATTTAAAAAAAGACATGTTTACACCCACTACCCAATGTCTACTTCATTACAAACTTGGTCCTCATGAGACATGGAAACAAGTGTGTGTGTGTGTGTGTGTGTGTGTGTGTGTGTCTAAATGGCCTCTCCTGGACTCAAAATTAGCCCTACAAGTCCTACCTGTCTATTATTTTCTCATTTCAAACAGATAAAAACAACAAATTGACAATTAGAGAAGAGCCCCAGATGCTAAATGGTCTCAGGTTTTTCCGCCTCTTACTGCATCTTCACATGTGATGTTTCTAAAAAAGAGTTGTTTTTTTAAAAATCAGGTCTTTGAAGTTGAACCCAAGCTCTCTGATCTATCCATCACTGTGACAAATCTCTCATCACTGGTTCTCATTTCTATCCCTTTTTTTTTTTGTCTTTTCATATGTGACTCACCCTCAGGTCAGAGGTCACCGTACTAAACTAGTTCATATCTTCACACAAAGGTTATGAACTCAACACTTGTTGCTTTTGCTTGAACATAAAACACACTTTTCAAGAAACAAACAAATCTATTAAATATAATAAAATGTATGTGATTATAAAGAGCACCTTCTTTTAGGTCAGGGGTCTCAGGGGCCACAGTCACATGACCTCCAGTGGGCTGGACCAGTAAAATAATAACTATAATAACTTTCAAATAATATAAAAAAAATAATAATAAAATGACATTATGATTACACTGGTCTACAAGTAAAATGCTTCTGGAATAAAACTAATGAAATTCGACCACATGTGTTACTGATAATATAGAATATAGAACGGACCGGTTCCGTGTTAATTAATTTTTATAATTTTTATTTTTTTAATTAATTTATTCCTGCCAGCACAAATTATGTCACGTGACCTATGCAAGTTAAGCAGGCTCGAATTTTTTTCTTTTATTCAAGAAAAATTTCAAAGTACATTTCGGAGCTTAAGTCTCCGCCCCTTCCAGGAGGCTCATGGGGCCTGAGATCGGAAATAACGGAGATGGGAAATAAAATGCTAACATCAGATCTGGTTTGTCATGTGACCTGAATCACACACATGTTGTTCCTCATAATAAATGATAATTATCGATGTGTTTCAACTGCTTCTGTTAACGAACAGCTGATTTATTAGTGAGTAAAACCTGTTAATAATTTTGACTACACGCCTGGAGAACATGTGACGTCACATCCTCCACTCGCTGTAGTCTCTTACTAAGCCCACATTAAACCTAACGTCACATTTACTTCCATCATAAACAGCTGGTCTGTCTATAACACATTAAATATTTATTATTAAACATTATCATGTGTGAATTTCAGAGCACTGGTCAAATTATAATTGGTCTATATGTGGAATGTTGTCTTTTCATAAAGTCATCCTTTGTGTCAGATTGGACCCTTTGGTGGGCTGTATTTGGTCCTCGTGTCGCGTGTTTGTCACCTGTGCTGGGGAAGTTCTGTGAGGGTATGAGCTCTGAACGCCTGGTAGAAGATTTACCCTGCCCGGACATCCTGTTAATACTCCACCACAGGCTGTCACAACAGGAGGGCTCGCTCTGCCGCCCTTCCGACCCCTCCTTCCTTTCCTCCTCACCACCTATGTCTCACTCTTCTTTCCATTTTTATTGTGTTTTTACAAATCATGTTTCTCCATGGGATACCACGGCTGAAATTCTCCCCTGCATGGAGATGAAAAAAAAAACTTTGGGAAGGGGCAAGAGAGTGAAGGTTATTTAGGGAAAGGATGTAAGGAAAAGATGGAAAAATGTGGAGGAGGAATATGATGCACATTTGATTTTCATCAACCTTATGTCCCGGTCCTGGGATGTAAAATAATATATATATATATATATATATATATATATATATATGACAAGATGGTGATGGCCAATCAGCCTGACATAGTGGTGGTGGATAAACATGAGAAGACAGTGGTGGTGATAGATGTAGCAGTCCCCAGTGATAGCAACATCAGAAAGAAAGAACATGAGAAGAGAAGAGAAATACCAAGGGCTGAAAGAGGAGTTAGAAAAAATGTGGAGTGTGAAGGCAACAGTGGTACCAGTAGTGATGGGGGCACTAGGGGCAGTGACCCCCAAGCTGGGACAATGTCTCCAGCAGATACCAGGAACAACATCAGAGATCTGTGTCCAAAAGAGTGCATTGTTAGGAACAGCTAAGATCCTGCACAGAACCCTCAGGCTCCCAGACCTCTGGTAGAGGACCCGAGTCTGAAGGAGACACCGCCCAGGTGGGGCGAGAGGAACATTTTTTATTTTTTTAATATATATATATATTCCACATTAATGCACCTTCACTTGTCACACATCAAATAAAGTGAACAAGCTAATCTTTCCAAATGTATAAATACTCAAATGCAAAATACACCACATACACAAAAGGATGTTTTGTACAAAAGTGGAACATGAGAAATTTGGCTTTTGAATGTGGTCATGTGATCAATCATCTGTTGATGTTGACATTTATAATCAGCAGTGATAGGTGAACACCAGGATAGATGGTTTTACTACTGACAATAATAATGTTAGATGGGAAATATTTATTTTCATACATTTTTGCTAAAATTATGTGTATTAGAAGCATTCAACAGTTATTAATTTCTTCCCCAAATATTTCCAAATGTAGACACTTTGAAAACTAGAGTAAATATACCATTGGTTTAACATCATATGACGTCATGGAGCCTGTCGGTGTTATCTCATCTGATGTCAGAAGGTCTGAATGAATAAAAACATTATCTGGTCTGGATTCTGACATATCACTGTTGACCTTCACTGTGGCCTTGACCTTTGACCTTTATAGCTCAAAATGTCATGGTTTCTTTCTTGACACATTATGAATCATCTCTGAAAGTTTCATCAAACTTTTTGAGTTATCTTGCTGACAAACAAACAAACAAACAAACAAACAGTAAAACATAACCTTCTTCGCGGAGGTAAAAATGATAATTCTCCAAATGTCCCCTCTGTAAAATGCATAAAGATAAGAAAAAATGCTCTATAACTGACATTATTACAAATAAAGTTTTCAACTTTGAACTGCAGAGTGCACAGACATTGGTCTGTTGGTCGATGGTGTGTTTCAGTTCATATCTGGTTTTTACAAAAAAAAAAAATGAAAGCGAAAAGTTTATTCATGTTTGTAAACCTACAGATTTGTACCTGTCAAATAAACAGCAAATGTAGTCACTTTAGTCCAAAGTACAGACTGTTATCTTTACAAACAAACCATTCTTTTATCTCTACTCTAAATGGTTGAAGAACAGCTGTCATTTTAATTTAGAGAAGGATTTTTCAGCTGTTTAAGCAAAATCAGCCAGAATGTTAAGGGGTTAATGAAACTCCTGTGGGAGGAAAACAATAAGCAAACAGAAGATGGATTACATGTTAAAAGATGGTGTTTTTCATTTGATTCCCAGGCTTTAGCTTTTTTACCACAAAACATCTCAACAATTTGGAAAGTTATCCACAACAATGTTAACTATACAGACCAGGGAAAAAGCATCACATGTACCAGAATTGAAGGTTCCAATTTGTCCATTCAATCTGAGCTTGTATTAGGGTGATTGTCCAGCCCCATATCTGCCATATAGTACAGTTAGATTCATCTGTCCACCAGTGCTACTGTGAAAATGCACTTCTCTATTTATAACATTTCCTTCAATTTATCAACCTGTCATATTTCCCCGTCTATAGTCGCAGGTAAGTTCGATTCTAAGTTGAGTAAATAGAACATATATATATTGGAAACGGTGGCAGAAGTATCGTATATTACAGCGTCTGTATGTGAAACGACATAAATAATTCAGCAGAAAGCATACGTCTACCAAGAGTGAGGACGGACCATAACAAGATGTTAAAGAGAAAACTGTGACGGGATAAAAAATACAGAACAGACGATTCTAAATGTGTTTGTAAAAGATTTTTCAAAACAAGAGAGAAGGCAATGAGACTCGGGCACCATGTTGGGTCACACTGTGCTGTGAGATTGAAGCGGTTGGGCATATGTAAACAGGATGAATGTTTGACCAAGACTTGCCAGTTGTGTTTTCTGTAAGCTATTACTGACTCTTTGTGTTCCCTTTTCTCTAAAAGACGAACATATTATTTAGTACTCCCCACCTTCTGTAGCTGTCGCTTTTCAAACAGCCACTTTATTTAGAGAGCGATGGTTGGAAATTTTACATTGTGTTCTTATTTCCCCATTAGCACTGACTCTTTCCCATCAATCCTTGCTCTCTGTGTCTGTTCCTACCAGACCCTTCACTGAGCCCATCTGCTGTGTGCGAGTGTTAATTAACCGCGCTGCCATTTTCTCTGTGCGTGTTGCATTTGAAGGTGCTTAGAGTACATGAGTCAGCCCCACAAGTTCATCAAAATGCTAATTCAGCCCAAATTAAAGTTGTGATTAACATTACACAGTTTCCTGTGCAGACAAATGAACCTTCCATAAGCTCTCTCTCTCTCTCTCTCTCTCTCTCTCTCTCTCTCTTTCGGTGATGAGTGTCTGGGGAAAGAAACACTTTCCTCTGGGGTGTTGTTGTCAACGTTGCCAAAGTGGAAGAAAAACAGAAACAGCCTGATGATATGTGAATAAGATTTGAATGTAAATGCCAACATTTTTTGTCATAACAATCGGTTGAAGAAAACTTACACTGGTCTACGAGTAAAATGCTTCCGGAATAAAACTAATGACATTTATATACATGTGTGTGACATAAGGGATAATGTAGAGTATGGCCCATGCGTGATTATCAGAAAAATATTTCCCAATGGGGCCGAACAGCATTGAATCATTCTGCACTGAAGATGAATTAATTATATTAAAATTTTTAATCAGATTAATCATGATGATAGATGATTAATTTTGACAGCCCTAAAAACCCACTATGGGTTCATGAAGTTCATAACACATTCATAGTAGCTGTCATAAACTGTACATAAAGCATTCATTACTGTTTCATCAGACAACTTTTCAAAATAAAAGTCCAACAGTTACAAAGCAGCACTACTGCCATTTTTTTCCCCAAACCTCTGTCACATCTGAGTTAATGTTCTAGTCCAGTCCACTGACAACTTGTTTTATAATGTAACCTTTGCTAATGGGAATGTCCAACTGTTGACCTGTGGGACATGGCATGGGTCATTATTTGACAGCGTCTTGCTGGAGCGGGTGGGAATGGAGGGGTGTGGTCACGATAGCGGGACATAAGCATGTTCTCTGGAGTTCTGCAAAACATTAAATACATATGTTTCCCTCCAGCACAAACCAGTCACTTGCATCAAATTTCATGAATTCAGATTTTATATTTATCTTAAAGTTTTTTAAAAATGTTTACGTGACACTAATTCAACCAATCAGAGGCCGTTTTCAACATCGCCATAGCAACAAGGGCTTTAGTTTAGTGCAGAAGGCTTTGTTCTGAGGCCTCCCATTGGTTCAAATCTATAATTATGTAGATTTCTATTTAAGGGTTGTCTAGAGGGAATCCCCATCTTTCCAACGGTACCAAACATGACGGGGAAATACCTAACGCCAGCGCCAAGGAAAGTCGTGTTTTTTAGTCGATTTTTCTTAGTTTTAGACTTAATTACTGTCAGAGTCAGTTGTTGTTCTTCCTAAAAGGCATGATTTGAAGAACTTACGCTAGAAATTTAACAAACACTCATAGTTAGAAGTGTTCAGGAGACATTTTAAATCATTTTGACCCATATAACATATTTGAGGCTAAAGTTAAAAATACTGCTGTGACTGAACCACTGCTTTAATGATGGACGGACACAATTAACAAAACTATTTAAAGTACTGAAAATGGCAGTGCTGTTTTGCAATCGTTGGACTTTTATTTTGAAAAGTTGTCACCGTTCTGTTTTCCGTATTGATGAAAGGTTTGGTATGAATGTTGAATATGATGTCTGATGAAACAGTCATGAATGTTTATGACAGCTGCTATGAATGTGTTATGAACTCACCTGTCAAGTAAAATGTTACCGTCTTTCTCTCTCTCTCTCTCGCTCTCTCTCTCTCTCTCTCTCTCGCTCTCTCTCTCTCTGTGTCTCTCTCTCTCTCTCTCTCTCTGTGTCTCTGTCTCTCTCTGTGTCTCTGTCTCTCTCTCTCTCTCTCTCTCTCTCTCTCTCTCTCTCTCACTCTCTTTTTTTTTTAATCTTTTCACAAACTCAATTTTTCTCTATTTCACAATCTCTAACCATATTTGTGATGCAGGAAACAAATTGCTAGCATCTCTCACAGGTTATCTTGGCTAAATCATGACAGTAAATCAACAAGCCATATGCTCCTTGTGTAATAGAGGTGGTGCCATATGTATTTTTGTTAAAATAACAACATCTTGACATTCCCAATGGGTAAACGACAGTCTGTGGAAGGCTTCCTCATATACTGTATAGTCACACACACACACACACACACACACATGGATAAATTTGTGGTGGTAATGAAAGCCCCTGGCGTTCATCACTCTGTCTTAAGCAGTGGTTATTGAGGCATTAAATATGTCTACACAGGGCTCAGGGAAAGGCTGCCAGATCAGTGTTCTCCTTTGAGGGGGCTGTTTGCATACAGACAGGTTGGGGGATTGGGAACGTGCGCCGAATGGAGCCTGGGAGTGGTAACTGGGTGCCCACCACTCTGGTGTTAGTGCCATTATGGGATGTCACTGTGGGAGAACTACAGCTCTTCAGTAGGATTACTGAGATTCTTGCTGAAATTGAGCAGAATTGGAAATGTGGACAACGGATTCTCTCCTGAGTGATTCATGCACAATACTAGAGGCACACACACACACACACACACACACACACACACACACACACACACACACACACACACACACACACACACACACACACACACACACACACACACACACACACACACACACACACTTATTCAAACAGATGCAAATACACATTCACACACACATTTTTGCCACCACAGTAACTCTACTGATATTGATGTTTGTTACAACTCGTGCCTAAACTTTAACACAATCAGCAGTGAAATATTCCATTATTTTTTTTTGTCTTTTTGATTTCTTTTCTCAGCACGAGAACAAATGCAAAACAGCGCTGGTGCGTAGCTCAGGAACCTCTGTTGTATTTGACATGTTTGCATAGTTTAAAATGTGGTGGTTTGTCGTGTTGTCTTAGACTCTGCTTACAAACCAGATGTACTATATGGAACAACTATTTGAATTGGAGTCAAATAAAGTGGATTTCTTTATATCATTTGCTCCAGAAGCACATGGCAAATTCTACAGTGTTAAAATTAACTCTGAGAGTGTTAATTTTAACACTATAACTGTTCACAGATTGAAACCAAACATAATTATTTTATTCACTCAAATATTGTACATGAATATAATACTTGTACATGATTTATAAATGTTTAAGAGAAGGAACATGAAACAGTTATATTTAATCATTTATTTAACCGCTGTTCTCCCTTTTTAATATCATCCAACATTAGTTGGGAGAGATTATTGTAATCACTGTGTGTGTGTGTGTGTGTGTGTGTGTGTGTGTGTCCACAGACTCATATCATGCTGTAACTCAATGAATATTTAAGATATCACAATTAAATTACATGGTCATATACATATAGCTAATGCGCATCAGATACAATGATTCATTTGAGTAAAGGTCAAAGGTCAAGGCCACAATTAACTAAAAGGTCAAAATCACATTATCAGTTATAACTTAAGAACAGAGAGTCACAGAACTTTAAGATTGGTACCAAACGATGCAGAATGAAGATTTATACAATTCTTATATTTAGTGTTCTTACCTACGACCAATAGTTTTTTAGATCTCTGGAGGTCAAAGGTGACATGTCTCAAAATTGTGACATAAAAAGTAAAAAATTCTGAAATAAAACATCAAAATTAGGAGATAAAAAAGTCCAAATTATGAGATAATAGTCATATAACTATAATATATAAAGTCACAGTTTCATTCCTTCACTGATTTTCTCTCTGAAGTGACTGATTTTTCATAAAGTCACATCTGTTTAGTTTGTAAAAGTAATGAGTCTTTCACTATATTTATACAAATGTAAAGAGTATAAAGTACATATATTTATATAAATGTAAAGAGTATAAAGTACATATATTTATACAAATGTAAAGAGTATAAAGTACATATATTTATACAAATGTAAAGAGTATAAAGTACATATATTTATACAAATGTAAAGAGTATAAAGTACATATATTTATACAAATGTAAAGAGTATAAAGTACATATATTTATATAAATGTAAAGAGTATAAAGTACATATATTTATACAAATGTAAAGAGTATAAAGTACATATATTTATATAAATGTAAAGAGTATAAAATACATATATTTATATAAATGTAAAGAGTATAAAGTACATATATTTATACAAATGTAAAGAGTATAAAGTACATATATTTATACAAATGTAAAGAGTATAAAGTACATATATTTATACAAATGTAAAGAGTATAAAGTACATATATTTATACAAATGTAAAGAGTATAAAGTACATATATTTATATAAATGTAAAGAGTATAAAGTACATATATTTATACAAATGTAAAGAGTATAAAGTACATATATTTATACAAATGTAAAGAGTATAAAGTACATATATTTATACAAATGTAAAGAGTATAAAGTACATATATTTATACAAATGTAAAGAGTATAAAGTACATATATTTATACAAATGTAAAGAGTATAAAGTACATATATTTATATAAATGTAAAGAGTATAAAGTACATATATTTATACAAATGTAAAGAGTATAAAGTACATATATTTATACAAATGTAAAGAGTATAAAGTACATATATTTATACAAATGTAAAGAGTATAAAGTACATATATTTATACAAATGTAAAGAGTATAAAGTACATATATTTATATAAATGTAAAGAGTATAAAGTACATATATTTATACAAATGTAAAGAGTATAAAGTACATATATTTATACAAATGTAAAGAGTATAAAGTACATATATTTATACAAATGTAAAGAGTATAAAGTACATATATTTATACAAATGTAAAGAGTATAAAGTACATATATTTATACAAATGTAAAGAGTATAAAGTACATATATTTATATAAATGTAAAGAGTATAAAGTACATATATTTATACAAATGTAAAGAGTATAAAGTACATATATTTATATAAATGTAAAGAGTATAAAATACATATATTTATATAAATGTAAAGAGTATAAAATACATATATTTATATAAATGTAAAGAGTATAAAGTACAGATATTTATATAAAAATAAAGGGAGTAAAATTAAAAAGTTGGCAGAAAAATCAATACTCAAGTAAAGTACAGATCCCTTAAACATGTACTTAAGTACAGTAATGAAGTACTTGTGTACTTGTGTAACTCTTCTTAAAGTACCTCTGCAGCTCAGTACTTTTCTTTCTAATGGCTTCTGGGGTCAATGTGCTGAGGCCACACTCCCTTCTGAGGTCCCTTCTCCTGTGTCATAAAACAAACATGTTGGGTGCAACCCTGGTGAGGGTGAACATTAACACTCCAGCCGTCGGCCCAGGGGTCACGCAGGGGTCAGCAGCCTGTGGTGGGGGTAAAGATGAAGATTACTCTTACACACTGACAGCCGCAGCAACACGGTATTAGACTTTTGGTTTAGGGTATGTGAGACATTCACCCTAAACACCATGTGACTCCTGTCTGCAGCAGTGATACGAGGAAAACGGAACTTGGATTTTATACAGTGGTGGGAAAAAAAGGTTTTGGGAACGCTGTGGATTTGTGATGAACGCCATTAAGAGTCATTTTTAAGTCACTGGAATCTGTCCTACAAAGTAAAAAGACAGTAACTGCATTAATTATTGTGTTTTTTTACTACATTCAAATCATTCTTTGTTATGTAATAAAATATCTGATCTCAAATGTCTGTCGTTTTGGAGAAAATTGGTGAGTGTTTGTACAGTAACGGTTAAGAGTACTAGTAAAGAAAAGTAAAAAAACAGTAAAGACCATTACTGTGTTCTTACCAATGTCCATTTAGGACCCTGCCCCAATAGTTTACAGTCATTAGACTGAAACACATGATGGAATTAATGTATTTACTGGACTATAAGGTGGACTGGACTATAAGGTGGACTGGACTATAAGGTGGACTAGACTATAAGGTGGACTGAACTATAAGGTGGACTGGACTATAAGGTGGCCTGGACTATAAGGTGAACTGGACTATAAGGTGAACTGGACTATAAGGTGGACTGGACTATAAGGTGTACTGGACTATAAGGTGTACTGGACTATAAGGTGGACTGGACTATAAGGTGAACTGGACTATAAGGTGAACTGGACTATAAGGTGGACTGGACTATAAGGTGGACTGGACTATAAGGTGAACTGGACTATAAGGTGGACTGGACTATAAGGTGGACTGGACTATAAGGTGAACTGGACTATAAGGCGGACTGGACTATAAGGCGGACTGGACTATAAGGCGAACTGGACCATAAGGCGGACTGGACTATAAGGCGAACTGGACTATAAGGCGGACTGGACTATAAGGTGGACTGGACTATAAGGTGGACTGCACTATAAGGTGGACTGGACTATAAGGTGGACTGGACTATAAGGTGAACTATATAAGACACATAAGTAAAGTCAAAATCATGTCTGTTGAAATAAACTTTCAATATAAAAAATGTATTCTAAATATTTATGTCATCTAAAATACAGTTGTTATTGGTTTAACCTGTTATTTATTAATTTATTTTTTACTGTATTGATTGTATTTATACAGTACGGGTCAAAATGACCCACATAATAATCAATGTAATTAATTTTCAACATAATGCGAGGGTTAAACAGCACATTGGTTCTTTGTATGGAAATATGAATTAAAAAAAATAAACAGGGAACAGTTGACAAACATATAATATTATACATACTGTATTCACCAAAGTATTTCCAGATTAAAATATAATATTACCTTAAAGCATACGTTAGTCTGGGATTCTGCCAACACTTCAGCTAATCAAATACTTTAATATAAATATATAATCCTTTTTTTCTTGAGTCTGTTTGCTCATACGAAATGAAATGCAATTAATATAGATTAAATATGAATGATATTTAATCATAATTAATTGAAATGAATCCACAGCAACCCTGTGATTAATCAGAGGAGAACATTAATTGGTTGACAGCCTTAATATATAATAATATTATATATATAATATTAATATTTACACAATTCATGATGTCACTTTGATAGATTTGATGAGAAACTGGTGAAAAAAATCATCTGAAATGTGCAGCAATACATTAAAAAAAACAACATATTCCAGTTTTAACCCTTTGATGCATGTGGTCACTACAGTTCTTCTACCGTTGTTCTCTTATATATTCATGTGTTTAGTTGTTATAGTTCATATTATTATTGTAACTGCTCTGTTCTTAACACCTAATCTGCACTAACATGTTTATATGTAAATTAATTATTAGACTGTAATTAACAGTCTCTTCTTATTAAAAAATTAAAAATGTTGCATTTCATAGCGTTCTGATACTGCGTTTTAATCAGTGTATCATTCGTTCTTTCGTTTTTTTCAAAATAAAACCAAAAATAAGACAATGAAGCAACAACTAATTTCTTAATTATTTGTTTCCAAAACCAAAATAAAAAAAAAAATCTAAAATTTAAAATTATTTACATCCAGTCTATCAGTTTGTTTTAAACAAAAAAAGAACATAACTGGAATATGTTCATATGTTCAGGTCTTAGGGTGACCCTCTTAGTTTCCCCAAATAGGACGTAGGTTTACATCTTTGTCACTGCGGGTCAAAGGTCATTTCCACCGTTTTTTCAATTTGCTTCAGGCCAAAATTGGATAAAATTGAAAATGGCCGTTAACTGTTTTTTTCTATTATTCATTTAAACACAAAAATGAAAACTGAAAAAATGCATCATTATCTGTTTTTTTTTTATTTTTTAATTTTGGTTTTGGAAACAAATAATGAAATGACTTGTTGTTTTATTTTTGGTTTTATTTTGAAAAAGGAATGATACACGGATTCACTTGTCTGGTAAAAATAATCAAATTTTACATTTATCTTTGAAGACAATATGAACTTTTATAAGACATTAAAACATAGGTAATAAATGATTAATACATAATGAACAAATGTCACAAATGTGAATTGTGTGTATTATAAAATGTTACCAAAAAATCTTGACGATCAAAATTGGATAAAATTGAAAACGGACGTTATCTGTTTTTTTCTCCATTATTTATTTAAACACAAAAAGGAAAACTGAAAAAAAAACATCATTATCCATTTTTTTTCATTTTGGTTTTGGAAACAAATAATAAAACTACTTGTTGTTGATTTATTTTTAAAATTGATTAATGATACATGGATTCACTTGTTGGTTAAAAATAATCTAATTTTACAATTATCTTTGAAAACAAAATGAGCTCTTATAAGACATTAATAAATAGGTAATAAATAGTTAATACTGTAGATAAGAAAACATTATTTAGTTTTTATGTGACCCATGGAAATGACAATAAAGAATCTAATCTGATCTAATAATAAACAAACATTTACAAATAACAAATGTAAATTGTGTGTAGGTTTTATAAAGTGTTACCAAAAAATCTTGACGATCAAAATTGGATAAAATTGAAAACGGCCGTTATCTGTTTTTCCAATTATTCATTTAAACAGAAACAGGAAAACTGGAAAAAAAAAAAAAAGCATCATTATTATTATTTTCATTTTGGTTTTGGAAACAAATAATGAAGAAACGAGTTGTTGTTTCATTGTCTTCTTTTTGGTTTTATTTTGAAAAACGAATGATACATGGATTCACTTGTTGGTTAAAAATAATCTAATTTTAAACATTAATAAATAGGTAATAAATAGTTAATACTGTAGATAAGAAAACATTATTAGGTTTTTATGTGACCCATGGAAATGACAATAAAGAATCTAATCTGATCTAATAATAAACAAACATTTATAAATAATAAATGTAAATTGTGTGTCGGTTTTACCAAACATATCGACGCAGGTTCTTATCATTCACGCATCAAAGGGTTAAAGATGTTTTAAAAAGGCTGTACATCATTGATTTTAGGTAGGAGGGCAGAATATGACAGTTTAAAAAACCAGAAGAGGCAGAGCAGAGCGGCGTTGGCCTTCCCCAACAGTGACGCCCTGGTGGATTATTCAGCCTAACATTCACCCTGACTGTGGGGAGCCACAGATGTCAGACATGTCTAACCAGCTATTGTAGACAGTAGGCACGTACGTTAGACCAAGCCAGCCTGGTCAGACTAGATAGACTAGATAAACTACATATTCTATAGTGATATTAAAAAAAGAATGAAAGGAGAAAGAGAGAGAGAGAGAAAGAGAGAGAGAGAGAGACGGAAAATGACACAGATTATAACCAAAAATATAAATATATTATGTTTACAGTTTATATTATAAAAGGAAAAATGATCTGACACCTTGGTAAGTTTAATTAAATACAAATCAAGTAAATAAACCAAAAAGTGTTTACATTTTTGAAAAGTACATAGAATGACTTTTTTATATAATGTTGTTTTGTTTTGTTTCTTTATAAAATCATTGTTTGTCATTTGTTTTGTCATGAACTAAACTGGTGAGCATCACACGTTCATTATGGAAACAATGGGTGTTATGGACGTGTACGTACCAATATTTGGTTTACATTGTCTGTCTGTCTGTCTGTCTGTCTGTCTGTCTGTCTGTCTGTCTGTCTGTCTGTCTGTCTGTCTGTCTGTCTGTCTATCTGTCTGTCTATCTGTCTGTCTGTCTGTCTGTTTGTTTGTTTGTCTGTCTGTCTGTTTGTTTGTTTGTCTGTCTATCTGTCTATCTGTCTGTCTATCTGTCTGTCTGTCTGTCTGTCTGTCTGTCTGTTTGTTTGTTTGTCTGTCTGTCTGTTTGTTTGTTTGTCTGTCTGTTTGTTTGTTTGTCTGTCTGTCTGTCTATCTGTCTATCTGTCTGTCTGTCTGTCTTGTTGTTTGTTTGTTTGTTTGTTTGTTTGTTTGTCAGCAGGATTACAGAAAAAGTTCTGAACAGAAACTTTTAAATTTTACATTACAGTAAATGGAGAATAACTCTCAAAGTGATCCAGGATCTCCTCTGGATCACCACCAAAATGTGATCATTTGTTCCTTGTGACACTAACAACACACCCTGAAAATGTTATTAAAATCTGTTCAGAACTTTTTGCGTAATGATGCTGACAGACAAACAAACAAACAAACACATTAAAGCTGATGGTATGATACCAAAATAATAATAATAATAATAATAATAATAATAATAATAATAATAATAATAATAATAATAATAATAATAATATAATAATAATAATAATAATAATAATAATAATAATATAATAATTATACTAATAATAATAATAATAATAATAATAATAATAATAATAATAATAATAATAATAATAATAATAATAATAATAATAATAATAATAATAATAATAAACAAATCATATACATTTGCAAGTAAAACAGGGTATTTTTAAAATGTTAAAACTTGATTTTTTACAGTAAAACATAGAATCATGGATATTTTTAAACCATAAAATTAACTGTGTCAACACATATTTTTTTTCTGTAAATGAAGAAAATATTTTACTTTAAATTTATCGTCATGTTTCAGCAACTACAAATGCTGGAAATTAACCATAAAAATCAAAAAAAAATTTTTAAACCCTTTAGCAATGCAAACAGCCATACCCTAAACTAAATAAAAATACAATATTAAATATATAGCCCCCTAATAATACTAATAAAATAGACAATAATCCTACTGTTAAAACACTATCATAAATGTCCCTGCACAACAAATCAGTCCCATCTGGGTTTTTTTTTTTGCATTAGTAAATCAAACTTCTGTTTTTCTTCTTTAGCCAGAGGACGCTATAATTAACATCCAAGAAAAAAAAGGGGGAAAAGTAAGGATTTATAAGCAGTCTAAAAGATTTATTTGTTCTATTAGCCTTTTCACAATGTGCTTATAAAATCGTCCCCTGCAACAATTAGGAGGATATAGATCACATTCTTGCTTTTGCACAGGACAGATAACGCTGTGAAGCTTTGGGACATCTCATTCGCATTGGGAACGGTCTAGAAGATCCTTTACTAGATGGATTTATATGTGGCCTGCACTGTTTTCCAGTGATTGAATGTCTGTGTGCATGTGTTGCACTGACTCTGTGTGGATCTGTCAGGGGACTCATAAGGCAGGTTTGAATTAGGCATGAGGTGTGTGTGTGTGTGTGTGTGTGTGTGTGTGTGTGTGTGTGTGTGTGTGACTCTGAGTACTTTATGGTGAAAGAGCGTGTAAATAGTGACCGGAGACAGATGTGGTCTCATCCCTGAAATATTGAGGATAAAAAATTACTAGGACAAGACCTCTGGAACAGTTCAGAGTAGGACATTTCTCAGGATAACATACTTAAAGAAGACTGAAGGTGAAAAGAAGGTAAAGCATGTTCAGCCTCTGCGTTCACGACAGCAGAGGCGGCAAACTCATTTTAGTTCAGGGGCCACATTAACCCTTTCATTTCACCTACATTTCTTAACCCTTTGTTGCTCAGCTCAACCGTTTGGTAGAGGTAACTGTGAAGAAGAAGAAGGGGTAGGATTATTATTATTATTATTATTATTATTATTATTATTATTATTATTATTATTATTATTATTATTATTATTATTATTATTATTATTATTATTATTATTATTATTATTATTGTTGTTGTTGTTGTTGTTATTATTATTATTATTATTATTTTTATTATTGTTATTATTGTTGTTATTATTATTATTATTATTATTATTATTATTATTATTATTATTATTATTATTATTATTATTATTATTATCATTGTTGTTGTTGCATTCTGCACATGTTCGAAATATTCAGTCTAGTTCATACTAGTGTATATATATATATATATATATATATATATATATATATATATATATATATATATATATATATATATACACCAGGAAGGAAGAAGATTGTAGCCATGACAACACCTCTGCTATGATCTTTTCTTTTGGACACAAAATTGCAGGCATCTTCTATTTTTTTTATTTATTTTTTTTTATGACAGTGGTTCTCAAAGTTTTTGTCAGTGATGTCTGTGGTGAAATCATGAGATAAAATGTCAAAATTGTGACATAAAAAGTAAAAATGGTGAGATAAAAAGTCAAAATCATGAAAAAAGTCTACATTTTTTTCCAGTCTGTCCCAATGCATGTTGGGAAATTCCCTCTAGCTGTTTTTCCAACAGGTCACAATATTATGGGGTATATTTTATTATATTTTTTTTCAGGTAGTAATTGTTACTGTTAATAATTAGGTATAATTACACAGTATCACTATAAACTGTTATTACTGATTAAAATGGAGCTCATTTCCATAGTTTGTATTTTACTAACCCTCCAAAACTCTTTTTTTTATAGTGTAGTCTTCTTATTTGATGGCTGAAAATATCCAGTTGCACAAAGTGAAATAAAATCTGTAAAACGTCCACACAATCTTTTTCATCTGTGCAGCGTTCAGCTTCATTCTAAGAAGTTAGCTGTAGCTCTTAACACCACAAAGACAATAAAACATGAGCTGGAGAGTTTTGAGAGACATAAAAAAAAGCAGTTCCTTTTAATGTAATATTGATTTACAAACCGCATGTTAAAACATCTCTCGGTCATGGGTCATTATGTTCAACCCCTAACGAATTGCACAGGGTCCTGAAGTGGAGGCAGTGGAAGGTTCTAGTTGTTCAGTGTCTAGACACGAGCTCCCACAGAACAAGAGCTTCAATTAAATCTGATAATTACGACACAAGATCATGCTAGAAGAAAAATATAAATACAAGAGTTTCAAACAGAGTGAGTTATTGTTAGTGTTTATTACAGTCGAGGAAATAAAGACTGAACCACAGGTGGAAATAAGTACAAGTACTACCTTTACTTAAGTACAGTTTTTAGGTACCTGTACTTTACTGGAGTATTTATTTTTATACCAACTTTTTACTTTTATTTCCTACATTTGTGTATAAATATATGTACTTTATACTCTTTATATTTATATAAATATCTGTACTTTATACTCTTTATATTTATATAAATATATGTACTTTATACTCTTTATATTTATATAAATATATGTACTTTATACTCTTCATATTTATATAAATATATGTACTTTATACTCTTTATATTTATATAAATATATGTACTTTATACTCTTTATATTTATATAAATATATGTACTTTATACTCTTTACATTTATATAAATATATGTACTTTATACTCTTTACATTTATATAAATATATGTACTTTATACTCTTTATATTTATATAAATATATGTACTTTATACTCTTTATATTTATATAAATATATGTACTTTATACTCTTTATATTTATATAAATATATGTACTTTATACTCTTTACATTTATATAAATATATGTACTTTATACTCTTTATATTTATATAAATATATGTACTTTATACTCTTTATATTTATATAAATATATGTACTTTATACTCTTTATATTTATATAAATATATGTACTTTATACTCTTTACATTTATATAAATATATGTACTTTATACTCTTTACATTTATATAAATATATGTACTTTATACTCTTTATATTTATATAAATATATGTACTTTATACTCTTTATATTTATATAAATATATGTACTTTATACTCTTTATATTTATATAAATATATGTACTTTATACTCTTTACATTTATATAAATATATGTACTTTATACTCTTTATATTTATATAAATATATGTGCTTTATACTCTTTACATTTATTTAAATTTTTTTGGCATTTTTCCGTGTTATTTGTTATTTTCTGAATATTTATAAGTTTCTGTTGATGTTGTTGCTTATTTTTGTTTATTTTTTCTACGTTTTGTTTTTTATTTTATTATTTTTATTCAATTATGTTCTGTTAGTGCCTAACTTTGTTCATGTTATATATTATTTTGTTAGTTTAATATTCATTTTTGTTCATTTTGTTGCTTATTTTATTGAATGTATTTTTTTCTGCAGAATAGTCTTAAGAGTTAAGAGTTCATACATTTAACTCATTCACTTCCATTGATGTGATTTAGCATCAATTCAAATCCAAAGAACAATCTACACTTGATTTTGATGGGTACCATACTTATGTAGTCTTAGAGTCTTTTATTATAGTATAATATATAATATTATACTATAGTATAATATATATAATATTATATTGACTATATTCACGTGGCAGTGAATGGGTTAATTATTCTGAATGTTCAGGTTTACAGTGTAGTGCTGTAATTAAACCCCAAAGTTAACATTTTTATTTAGTTTGGCTGTAATTTTAATCATGATGGCAAGCAGTGGGAAGAGCATTGGATTAGCTGTAAAGATGTTGCAGCCATCTGACCGTGTTCACATGCCCATATTGATTTGTGCAATTAAGACAATTAGGCAAAACGACTGTGTACGTTTCAACCTCACAATGCAGTGTTGGAAAACAAGATCAGCAGGAGAAAAATAAATTCTACTAATTAATTTGTGTAATTCTGGAAATGTTTTGGTCGTATTAATGCGAAATGCAAAAGCAAAATGTTGTGAGAAAACAGAATAAAAACATTGCTAATTAAATTACCTTAATGGCATTTTTCCACATGTGAGAGTTTTGTTTTTATAAGATTTTTATTAATACTTGTACTGTAGGTAGATTTGTTCTGCAGTCACATGCACAAATAAAGATATTAAAACCACAGGACACATAAAGTACTGAGAACAGATCGTGGTTAAAGAAATAAATAAATAAAAATACCAACTGAAATAAATAAAAGTCATTGATCATTAAATACAAAAATATAAAACCTGTTAACATCATGATAAATATATAAAAAACATCATCCAGTGAGAAAATACAAGGGACAATAAATACATTAATAAATGATTAAAAAAAAATTAAGATCAGGATTTCCGGTCAGGAATATTCTCCAGCATCCAGGACTATTCCAGCACCATGGAGGCGAAAGACTAAAACACCTTTTTTTTTTTTTTTTTTTTTTGGGTGGGGGGGTGGTCCTTATAGCAATTAAAGTAGTACTATTCCACTGCTGATTTCACAATTTAGTCATCTAAATCATTTTAGTCTTAGTCTAGTTTCAGTTGACATAAAATTTTATGTTGTGAATTTTAGTCGACTAAAATCATTTTAGTCGACTAAAATATGACAACAAGTGTTTTTGTTTTGTTAAAAATTATCACTCATCCCTCGTCATCTGAACCCTCTTTATCCTGACTAGGGTCGCGGGGGTCACTGGGGTCTAGCTACAATGGGTGAAGGCGGGGTCAGAGGTCACCGTGTATGAGTCTCCAGTTCATCTCAGGACTGAACATATATAAACAAACAATCACTGTCACATTCACACCTATGGGTGATTTAGATTAACCAGTTAACCAGTTAACCAGTTAACCTATCAGTGCATGTGTTTGGATGGTGGGAGGAGCCAGAGTACTTGGAGAAAACACGCGCAGACACGAGGAGAACATGTAAACTCCACACAGAAAGGTCTGGTGTGGGATTTGAACTCAAAGTGTAATGTTTAATGGTAACTGCACAGAAATAAACTGATAAAATAACCTGTAGATTATTGGACATGAGGCAGTTATTGTTACTGTATATTAACTAGTTCTACAAAAACCACAGTGACTCATATATGGATTAATACTGTTAGTTTTATTTTAAGTGTGAGGAAATAGTTTGACTAGAAATGATAGAAATACACTTAATAAGATTTAGATTTTTACAGTACATTGGTGATAATAACCCACACACTCATCATGGGAACAGTATATTAGTTATGTATTATATATATGTATATGTATGTATTATATATTAATAATAAAGCTATTTATTTAGTCATTTTTGCTTAATTCAAGATATTTTTGCTTAGATTTTTACAGTGCATTGGTGATAATAACCCACACACTCATCATAGGTATATAATTACCTACATACAATACTGTTTTGTCTTAATACAGTGGTTTTATTTAACTTTTTTTTTTTTGCAGAACACTGTCTGTGGTGGATTATTTCCACCTTGTAAAAAAAAACTGTGAAATACTTCTCACTAGAATAAGATGCAGCCGTGGCCAGTTGTAAAACGCCAGAGTAAATGTGGCTTCCATTTCCATTTTAATTTCACCTACTGGTAAACGTTTCCACATGAGCTTTTTACTGCTGCAGAAAAGCTGTGTCCTTTATTATCAGCGCTGATCGTTCCAGGACATATACCGTGTTTATTTATAGCTACAAGCAAACTCAAATGAACAATAGAAGCAGCACCAACTCTTCCAACCGTGTCCATATTTCATGCAAATTCAGGCCTAACCCCCCACCCCCCACCCCCCCACCTTTCGTACTCTTTGTTTTTCTTTGGTAACATAGCATTTACATTTCATGAGGTCGCTAACCTTTTTCCTTCTCTTAGCATTGACTTGTCACTGGGCTGATTTACTGGACCAGTCATTTCCATTCAGGCCAGAGGCTGAAAACGCTCTCCCTGCTGCAGATGAATATTTACATGGCAGTTAACAGGTGGCGAGTAGTTTAATGCTAGTAATTGCTCCATGGCACGTGTTAGAAGGAGAGGAGTTGTAAGACTTGTGTTATTCAGGCCTGTCCCCATGAGGATGCATTCAACAGATCTGATACGAACATGTAACTGTATATGAACAATGTCTGCGCCAAAGGTTTTCATACGTTCACAGAGGATTAGTGAAGAGGATATTACAAGTCAAATATAAATAAAAATAGTAAAACTCTATCGTCTGTCTGTCTTTCAGTGTGGTTCTCCTCAAGATTCCTTCTTTTTCCCACTGGGTTTGGAAGTTTTTTCTTGCCTTGAGGAGGAGGATCTAAGGACAGTGGATGATTAGGACTTTCCATATACCTCTGTAGTTGATTGTGTTTCTGTAAAGTCATGTGACACGACTTTATTGTGATTTAGGGCTTTATTAATAAAATTGAAATTGAATTAAAAAAACAAAACAAAAAACTACCTATTGTGTGATGCACTAACATAAAAAAAAAAAAAAAGTTATATATATATATATATATATATATATATATATATATATATATATAGTTGTATACTATTATACTATTATATCCAATATCATTTGTAATCCATTAACAATCAAAACCACCGTCCGCTCAGCCACCGTTGTGGCGTTACGCAGCTGTTAGCACTCTTGGCTCGCAGTAAGACGGCCCGGGTTCGACTCTCGGACCATGCAGGCCTTTCTGTGTGGAGTTTGCATGTTTCTCTCCCCGTGTCTGGATGGGTTTCCTCTGTGCGCTCCGGTTCATTCCCCCATCACCCAAAAATATGGGTGATATTATTATCCATCAGGTTTTTTAAAAATTTAATTAAAAAAACTAGTAGTCAGAGAATGTCCAATGTTACGTTTCTATGACAACCTGTTCTTGAATTAGAGCCAATAATGTGATTTTGACCTTTCTGCGAAATGCGACATTGACCTTTGACCTTTTGCAATATTGATAATTTCATTCTATGTATATATGTGTCAGTGTGTGTAATATTATGATAATATATTCAGTATTGATTAAGTTATAGTTTGATATGTTTATGTTTGACACAGTGTTACACAAGTTAATGTTGCGACATGTCACCTTTGACCTCCAGAGATCTGAAAAACTATTGGTTGTAGGTGATAACACCAATTATGAGAATTGTACAAATCTTCAGTCTACATCGTTTGGTACCAATCTGAAAGTTCTGTGGATGAAGATGAAGTTTATTCATTTAAAAAGTTAGCATGAAAAGGTTTGTTTCCCTTCGTCTTTTTAAACACTTGACTATAATCTGTTAGAATATAAAGAAGAGCAGCAGAAAAGAGTAGAATAGAATAGAATAGAGTAGAATAGAGTAGAATAGAGTAGAGTTGAGTAGAATAGAATAGAATAGAGTGTGATCTGTAAGTTGTGTTGCACTTGTATAAATGATAAATTAAGGTTTAATATTGTTAAAGTCGTATTTGTTTTTCTTAAAAATGTTCAGATTGTTCATATTTATTAATGTTATGTTCAAGTACAGTTCATGGATGAAAACATTTTTATTATGGAATTAATGTTTTTTCCTCAAAAACAGAGAAAACTTAGAGACGTTGACATCATTTATAAGTTCTTTTATTATTTATATTATTTGACTGGTCCGGCCCAGTTTAGATCATATTGGGCTGAATGTGGCCCCTGAACTACATGAGTTTAAAGGGTTAAAAGTGAAAAAATGAAGGTGGTTTATTCGTAACTAAACTAAGTTAAACATTAAAAAGTTTGTTTAAATGAGTGCTTAGGTGACACAAAGTGGGTGCATGAGGTGAAATCATTGTCAAAATGACCGAAGGTTAAATAAGTCATTTGCTTATTAAAACAAAAATACAATTTATGAAATTGTTTTCATTTTTATTAATGATTTAATAATCTCCAGGCTCATAAATTAAATTAACATGGAAGCCACATATTGTTCATGTTAAAAAAAGGTGTCTAAAAATAATTCTGTGTTGAATAAAACAAAATATGAGTTGGATTATTAAACGATGACCATTTTATATTGTTCACTTTTAAATCCTTTTTAAAAACTCATTTATTCTAGATTGATTTTAATGTTTGATTGTTTTTTATGGTCACTTTACAGGTTCTTTCTTGTGAAATATTTACTAATCCATTGTATACATCACAGGTGTCAAACTCCAGTCCTCGAGGGCCGGTGTCCTGCATCTTTTAGGTATTTCCCTCTTCCATGTGATTCAGTTTAACCCTTTAACTCCTGAGAACTAACAAAATAATCAGTAACATGAGCAAAGTAAGACACAAATGGTAGAAAATCAAAGAAAATACTACAATAAAAAAAAAAATTTAGAAAAATAAACAAAATGAGCAAAAAAAAAAACTAATAAATATTTACAAAATGACAAATAATGTGGAAAGAAAATTACTATTGAAATTTGGTCCCAGCAATATTAATTTTGCCTTTAAAATATGTTTAAATAAAATAAATAAATAAATAAAAAAAGACTTGTCCATGCACAAAACTAAAAGGAAAATAGTTTAATTTTTCTGAATATTTAAATTAAATCATCCATTCAGAACACATCAGCACATTTAAAGAGTTAATAATCAGCTCCTCATCAGACTGATAATGATGTAATGGCCTCCAGGTGGAATGGAAGAGGGAAACATCTAAAACATGCAGGACCCCGGCCCTCGAGGACCACAGTTTGACACCCCTGGTTTATACATGAACATAAACCAGCATATATGTGGAATAACACACCATCATATATATTAAAAACATGAACTCACCAACACTAAAGTCATTTATTTTCTCCTTAATCTTATTAAAGTATGTAAGATTTAACACATTTAATGTCTGAAGCAGATACTTTATTAAAAAAAAATTAATTGTAGTGCAGTGTAATATATATTATATAGACTAAATGTCATCCAAAAAATGTTGGGAACCACTGGTTTATTTTAATCACTGTAACGGAAACTTATCTAATGCAAGCAGATGTTTCAAGAAAGGGGCAGGGATTATAATGAATTTTCCAATCATGTAGTTTGGAATGAATCAATACATGCAATGAAATTCCAATATAAAATCAGCAAATAATACAGAATTAACAGAAGGAAACTGACCAAGACATCTTCTATTTCTCCACTTGTGACGACAGATACGCAGTACATATAAATAAATATATATATTTATATATATATATATATATATATATATATATATATATATATATATATATATATATATACCTTTTCCAGATTTGTTATTTCATAGCAGACTCATTGTCTATTCAGAGGAGGGAGATTACATTTTATTATCCGTTTGACAGCCATGCAAATGTTGGAGCGCTGGAATGTTCCACACACTGCAGCAGGTGGACATGAGCAGCCCCTCCTTTTCACTCTCAAGGAACATGACATCAGCACATGTGGTCGGAGTGATTGATCTGTCATTAGAGAGTGATGGCTGCTGGAGGGGAGCGAATGGGAACGGGATATGCACAAAAAGAAGAAGCAAAGTAGGAGGCGTTCAAAGTACTCACATAGAAGTACAGCTACTGGTGTGAAAAAATACTCTGGTAAAAGTAGAAGTACTGATTCGACTCTTCCACTTAAGAAAAAGTAAAAATAAAAAAATAAAAAAGTACAACTATTGAATTGTAATAAAGTATAAAAGTAAAAAGTGAAACTGCTTTTTTTTGTCATGAAGGTAATAATACTTCAGAAAATAAAACCAGTTTCAAAAGTATCTATAAATAAAGCCTTTAAAAGTGAGTTAGTGTAAGATAATGTGTTTGATCCAGTCACAGTTACTCAGGTTTTTTTGGATATGGGCAAGAAATGTAGGAATAATGTGGGAAAAAAAGTCACAATTGAGATTAAAAAAAAAAAGTAATGAGATTTAAAAAAAAAAAAAAAAAAAAGAAAAGCTATAAATATGAGATAAAAATGCATAATTTTAAGAGAAAAAGTCAAAATTATGAGATAAAAATTCATATAACTATAATATATTTATATAAACTATAGATATTTATATAAATGTAAAGAGTATAAAGTACAGATAAAGTACTTTTACTTAGTTACGTACTTTACACCTCTGCAAAATTCATGTAGTTAAAAGGATGAATGTGTGTGTTTGTTTGTTGTGTCTTTAAGAAAGAAAAAAACAAAAGTACTTTACAACTAACTTAATTCTTTCAGTTTTCATTATTTCTTTTTTTTAACATTGTAATTTCCCTTCTATAGTTTTTCCTCCAGTCCATGTTTTTTTTCTCTTCATATTGTTGTTTTCTCAGGTTCTTTACTCTCCTCTTTCTTTATAACAACCTTTTTATTTCCTGCAGCATCAGACAGATAACAGCCACATTACATTTACTGCAGGGAAATATGACTTGATTTGCCAAGGGGACCTCATTTGTACATTTACAGGGGGTCAGGAACCAGTTAAGAAACAAACAAATACTTATCAGATAAAATAAATAAATAACTTCAAAAGGCACAGAACTGTGTTTTACTGAGGAAATGAAATTAGCTTTTAAGTTAAAAACTAAATTAATACCAGGAATATATGGTTAATTAACCAGATATTTAGTACATATAGAATAGAATATGATAGAATATGATAGAATATGATAGAATATGATAGAATATGATAGAATATGATAGAATAGAATATGATAGAATATGATAGAATAGAATATGATAGAATAGAATATGATAGAATACGATAGAATAGAATATGATAGAATATGATAGAATAGAATATGATAGAATAGAATATGATAGAATAGAATACGATAGAATAGAATATGATAGAATATGATAGAATACAATATGATAGAATAGAATATGATAGAATAGAATATGATAGAATAGAATATGATAGAATAGAATAGAAAAGAATAATCGCCACAACTTTCAAGTTGTAAATGATTGATGATAATTTGATTTCATCATTTATTTAATCAGTTGTCAACATGTTTCTTTATCACTGTTTCTTTATCTCTTATTAAAAAAAAATATTTAAAGACTAATGGACCTTTTTAGATTAAAAAGTTTGTTTTATCAGAGTGTTGTGACCAAGATAGGCAGCAACATTATTACCAAAATAACCATAGTATATATATATATATATATATATATATATATATATATATATATATCTATATATATATATCTATCTATATATATATATATCTATATATATATATATATATATCTATATATATATATATCTATATATATATATATATATATATATATATATATATATATATATATATATATATATACAAGAAGAACAAAATAGCTGATAAGTTTAATTTCAGAGCTAATATCTCATAGTTTTTTTGATAATAACAATATTTTCAGTTGTTACATAAATATCTATGGAATTGAATGTTTTCTTTTCTGTCTGTTTTAGTCACATGACACACACAGGAGTTAGTACTCGATGCATAACCATTGTGTTTTTGATGATCTAATAATTTTTTCTGTGATTGTACATGCATGCAAACATATATGTATGCAAATATCAATAGCATAATAATATAACAATTTTCATGCATAATGCACTGTGATGATTTGAAGACACAAAGAGATGAAATAACAAACAGCAGGTGTTCAAGAAAATCAACACATAAAGACATGAACTGTTTTCCAAATATGTGCAGAATGTAAAAAAAAAAACCTAGAATAATCACTGTCAGTCTTTTTTTTTTAACTACTATAGAAGCATCATGAAGTCTGTAGAACAGAACACAATCATGTTTTTTAGATGTTGACACATACCAGGCATTAAACAGCTCCCATGATTTATCCCCTGTTGAAAAAGACAAAGTTTCCCGTGTAACTTGAAGCTACAAATATGCAAATACTAAATAAAAAAAAGAGAGGGAGCGACAGATGATGATGATGATGATGATGATGATGATGATGATGTTGGAGAGAAAATCAATAGGACGGATATGCAGTTCCAGACACAGAACAGAAGCTGAGAGCTTGTCTTGTCCTGCTGTGTGTCTGGCAGATTGCTATGGAGCCTGTCATTGCAGCCAGCAGGGTGTCCAGCCACTACATGGCATTCAGCGGGGGAGCTGAATAAATCACTGGAACACACACAGTCCAGCTCACAATTCTCCTGACAAAGTCAAGACTGCCCTGTGGGTCAGTCCCTCACTCTGCAAGGCACCAGAACATGCATTATTCTGGAAACTCTACTATCCGCTTTATTTATGCATGTAAATAAAATGTGCTGCCATGTAAAATAGGGTTAGTTTAGCAGCATATACTGTATAATAACCTTACAGATGTTGTTGTTCAGTCCCAGTAGTTATAGGTAGATTATTGGAAATGAGGAAGTTATTGTTACTGTATATTAACTAGTTCTATAAAAACCACAGTGTGACTGATATATGGATTAACTCTGGTAGTGATTAGTGACTGGGAATTTTGGCTTTTTATCCCATAATTTGACAACGGATATTCTCACACAATGGAAGATATAAAACACTCTCCGATAAAATATCTACAGCACTCACTCACTCACTCACTCACTCACTCACTCACTCACTCACTCACTCACTCACTCACTCACTCACTCACTCACTCACTCACTCACTCACTCACTCACTCACTCACTCACTCACTCACTCACTCACTCAACTTGCAGTGTCTTGTCTGCTGATGTTACTTTCAAATAGTGAAATTAATATGGCACACATGTACTACCTCAGTGTATTTGTATGTACAGTAATTGCAAAATAATTCAAACATTTATTTGAGTTAAAACCAACAGTCAGAATGACACCAGTATGGTAATGATAGTGGGTCTGTTACACACAGACTGTAGCCTATAGGACGATGAAGCTTCTGATGCAGAAGTGTTGGTATAGGGGAGGGGGTGTTACTTAGGGCCCCATAAAAGCTTGGGCCGGCCCTGCTGCATATTACCTTGTTCTTTGCAGATATCAATCATTTTAATAATTATTTTACCCTCTGTTTACAGTTACTGTATTTTTGCTCTGTATTACTACTACCAAGTAAGAAGACAGTCACTGAATATTATTTAACACTACAAGACAGGGATGCTAAAGCTAATGTCATTTAAGGTAAAGGTCATATATTTAGTAAATATACCATTGGCTTGACGTCATATGAAAACATGATGTCATGGAGCCTATCATTGTTTTCTCATCTGGTGTCTGAAGGTAAAACAAAATGAACGAAAAAAAAAACAAAACTAATAAATCCTGTTAAATGATGCAATAGATAAAACATTTGTGGATATTTATTGATGTTTTTGGACTATATTTGGACATGTTTTTTGTTTTGTTTGACTATGACTATGTTTGTTAGAATATGGTTCCTCTGTGGATAATTATGAGACATAAAAGTTCAGATCAGCTGTTTGACATTTGTATTTTAAACAAATGAGTGATTGTACCTGCTGTGGTTATGTTATCTGACAGTGGTTTATTATATACCTTACAAAATTGTCAAACGACTATAGGTCATGTGACATTTGGGATAGGTTTGGGTGGTTTGTTTAACATTTTTGAGCGACTACTTCTGTCCTCTATGTGGACCGTTGAAAGTTTAAAGGGATAAACTAATGTATAAAACATTCATTTGTAGACATTAACCTGCACTTTTATGTCCAGAATGGAGACAGCATGAATTATTATTACATTATTACTGTTGATATTGTCACTTTTCACAAGATAGAAAGAATATTTATGGCCTTTTTTCAAATGACATGCAGAGCTTTTTATGAGTGCATCCAGTCACTACCTGTGAAACTGTTTTGTTCCAGCTCATAAAGACGAAAACAGTCCAACAGATCAAGTGTCTTTCAGGGTTATTTTGCATCGATACCAACATTATGAGTGTTATGTTGGTATTCTATTCAGTTATTCTAAAGCTGTTCTCTTGTATATTCATGGGTTTTCTTGTTTTAGTTTTAGGGGTGGCCATGGCTCAGTTGGTCGAGTGAATCGACCATTAACCGAATGATTGGCAGTTCAAATCCCACTCTGTCTTAGTCAGTCTTGGGCAAAGACAGTTCACCCTCCTGCCTCCAGTGCCACTCACACTAGTGTATGAATGTGTATGAATGTTTGGTGTTAGTCTGCCCCAGGGCAACTGTGGAGACATATGTAGTTTACCACCACCAGAGGGAGCATGTGAGAGTGAATGAATAATGAATCAATAATGTAAAGTGCATTTGGTGCCATGAAAATCACTATATAAATCTAATCCATTATTATTATTGTTATTATTGTTATTAGTTCCATATTAGTCAGTTCATAGTAGGGTGACCATAACCGATGACCGTTTGACCGATGGTTGACCACATCAATGTGGTCCGGTCATAATTTTCTGTGGTCGGTTAAAAAAAAAAACTGCACAAACAAAAGAGGAATAATTGTGATCTCTCCATAGCATGTCTTTAGCATTAGCAATACAAGACAGAATTCATTAATAGCAAACACAGAGCTAGCTTAACCTATGTGTTACGCTCATTTCGCATCAGTTTACAAAGTTTGCTCAAAACCTCAACTAAACACGAAGCTGACATGAGGTAATAGAACTTCTAGAGCTAGCAGCTAAAGGATTGAGACAGGAAGTTGTCACCATGACAACCCGACAGCACATTTGTGTTATCCATCTGACAGACCTACTGACAATGACATGACGGGTGGACGACGACAAAAGGAGTTTGTGCAGAACTGACTTATCGATAAGGGGTTTTTCCCACAGTATTTAGCACCACGGTTCTCAAACTGGGGTCCGCGGACCCCTAGGGGGACGTGGCGCATGTCCAGGGGGTACGCGAAATTATTCACGGCTTTGTTTTTGTTTTTTGCTGTTTTATTTTGAAAGGCGGAAGTTTTATTTTGTAGCGGGCGGAAGTAACAGCGCTGTTTGACGCTAGCTTGACTAAATTGAGACGGAGTGAGTCACAGGCTATTTTTAGCCACCCTGCAGCGAACATGGATCAATTTTTGTGTCCGCCAAGTTCCTCAAGAAGTGGTAAAAGAAATGACAATGAAAATGACAATGACAAAAACAAACGCCCTAACCCTAAAAAGAGAAAGTACATTGATAGTTATATTGAGTTTGACAAGATCATCCCTCTCATTAAGTCTCTGTCTGTCTGTCTGTCACACACACACACACACACACGGTTTTGTGTGTCTTTTGTTCCGTTTATTATTTTAAAATTATTTAAAATTGTTGTTTCTGAAGTGTTCATTTATATTATAATACCTGAAAATGTGGCTGGTTTGCACAAAAGCACTATTAAAAAAGGTTATCATTGTTTCATAATAATCATTGTTGAAGTGTTTTTTTATCATTTTCAGTATCGCGAGGATGAGGGGGGACATGGAAAAATTTCACCCCTCCAAGGGGGACCTGGGCCAAAAAAGTTTGAGAACCCCTGGTTTAGCAGCATATTCACTGATTTAATATATAAGTTTATGAATGGGTGGATGTGACTGGTGGAAATGGTGGGTGATTGGAAGCATCGTGTTTGTCTTTGCCATAGGCCTAGCTCATGCATCGAAGGGTTAAAATGGAGTCATGAGGTAAAAATCATTGGGCACCACTGCTCTTATGACATGAACGTTAGCAGCGTCCAGATGTTCATGGGGGAAGGTACAGTGTTACATGAACAAGTGTTGATTCTTATTGTTTGAGCATTTGTTGTTTTCTGCTCCTCAAACATAGAACATGTTCCTAAAACACTAGAAACTGACTGAACTGGTCTCCTTGAACGCTCAAAGTACAAAAGAATAACACAATGTCTTGCACCTGTTTTTCATAGATCGACTCGTCCTGTAAATTATGGTATGTTTTAACTGTGTGTTGTATTTTACGCTGTTTCTTTGCCAGGACTCCCTTTGGAAAAGACGTTCTTATTCTCTATGGGATCTTTTTTCCTGCAATGTAAAAAAAAAAAAAAAATCTGTTTTTATGGATCAAAATTCGCAGCTGTGTTTGCCAGAACAATCCTGTAAAAAAAAAAAAAACCTGTAGCTTTGATATTTTAAACATATATTTGGCAGCATGGTGGCACAGCAAGAAGACCCAGGTTTGTTTCCCGGACCGTGTGGGCCCACTGCTCCTTACAGGTTACCCCAATGGCATCAAGGATGGGTTAAATCACAGGTGTCAAACATAAGGCTGGGGGGTCAAATCCAGCCCACCATAGGGTCCAATCTGGTCCCTGAGATGAATTTGTGAAATGCAAAAATTACACAGAATAAAATGGATCAGACCATAAGCAAGATCAATAATAAATTATGAAAAACACTCATTTTCTTTTGTTTTAGTGGAAAAAAGGGAAAAAATAAATAAGTAAATAAATAAAAGTACTCGCCTGTTACAAAAATGTGAATAACCTGAAATGTATGTGGAATTTTACTAGTATTCTCAATGTTACTAAATGTGTGTATTTGTAAATCCACTGTTGAAATGATAAACGTAAGTGTAATATATTTTTCTGAAGAATTTTCAGATTATTAATATTTTTTGTTAAGGTTAGGGTTACACAGAGGTGGTGCATTCAGTACCGTCGTAACATCTCTGGTGCGTTCAACTGCACTGAAAATCTGAAAACTTAGAGAAAATGAGTTGTTCCTGAATAAATATAGTTAAACAATCAACAACAATGAAAGTGTGTGGTCTTTGTAACAGAAGGAAGAACAGAGCTGGACATGTGGACTGTGTAACGCACATGTGTTATACTGCGGAAACACCACAAACATTACTGCACACTTAGCAAGACACCATCCTGAAGTAAATACAGGAACAGATAAATAAGGTAAATAAATACTGGAGAAAATAGACTTTATATTGTACATTTGTTTGCCTTTTTTACATGCAGTCCAGGCTTTGAAATGAGAGTTTAATTTCACTTTATTATGAAATATGTTAATTTAAAGGCTCCTATTTGTGTTGTGTGCAGACAAATGTCACAGTTTACTTCCCAAAGTCTGGTTCAAATATATTTATATTATATTATATTTATATATGAACTTACTCACATATGATGTGGATTTTTTTGGAGAAATATGGCTCCTGATATGATCTGTAGGCATCATCATTCAACTGATTCACCTGGTCTGGTATTAAAAAGGCAATCGCAGTTTAAATTGAATTGGCCCCCCAAAAAATCGGGAGAGAATCGAATCGCTATAAAAGCAAATCGATCCAGCCCTATTAAATAAATATATTTTTAAAAATATCGTTTCCCAAATTGTACATTTTGCAGTGCTATAGGTTTGTCAGCGTGTTCAGCTGGTCTGTCTGACATTCTCACAGTGACGTTATAATATCACACATGTTCCATATGATCTTAACAGCCCATTGAAGTAATAGATACTGCACATAACACTCCACCAGCCGAGGTTGTTCGCTTCAGGATTCACACGCCTCGTTTCATAGACAGATTTAGAGAGCATTGGGATGTCACTGTCACCTTGTTATATCCTGGAATGTGACAGGGAAAATCATGAAAACCCTGCATTTGGGTCAGAAAATAATAGAGTGTGCGCCTGGAAAGAGTGGCTCATGGTTTGGATTGAGAAATGGCTGTGATGAGGAAAAAGACAAGCATATATTTACATGAGACACCCACACAGGCCTCCATAATCAATCTTCCAATCTCTCAGGCTGCAGACTCAGCCAAGAATCAGTGTGTGGGATGGGAGTCATGGTAAACAGCATGAATCTTTGCCAGCAGTCTATTTAAAAACCTTTATTTATCCTCGGACAGATTTAACCGAGAATCTTTTTCTCCAGTGTCACACCAAACATAACAGTTATGCACACGCTGGCATTTTGGGAAATATGTTTGCCATCTTATCCACAGTCAGATGATAAGATTTACATTTAATTTCTGTCACCGCTGAGAGGAAAGATGTACTTTGAAATGTTTTATTGCACTGCGAGTGGACAAAAGTATAAAAGTGTAACATGCATGTTTATCAAATAATGGTATAAGACTCTGGAACAGACTGAGTGTGGAGCTGGAACAACATCCAATCAACAAACAGTTTGAAAATTAATAGAAAACAAATAATTTTTTACCAAATATAGAGAAGAATGTGTTTGTGTTTTCAGAGAGGAGCTTTGACATATATGTGTTGATAATATCTAGTTTAAATAGGGTTATATGAATGTATTATTACTATAAGGCAATATAGAATAATATGTATTTATGTGTATTTTGGTTTTGTTATTCATGTTTTTTTATTTTGCTTGTACAGTAGTGCTAATGCTAATGCTAATGCTAGTATATTAACTTATAAATGGGTATTGTTTTTATTGGTGTAAATGAGAGTGATGATATTATACACTGTTATATAGTTATATTTGTTATTACTTTTTTCTTATTCATATTATTATATTGATATTAATATAAAATAATTGTTATATAGAGATCATAGCGAATAAAGATCAGGGTTAGTTTATAAGTTTTTACTTCTTCCTACTCCTTTTCAAACATGTTTAATTTATTATCTATTATATGTGGATAACTGTATATATATATGTATATATATGTGTATGTATATATATATATATGATAAGATATTCCTTTTTTAGTCAAACTAGGGGAAATTCCAGTATTCCATATTTAGTGAAGTTATTCATGTTTTTTTGTGAAATTATAGTTTTATTGTACATAAGACTAAAATGATAGAGAAAAACTTAGAGTTATAAGTATTATTTCTAGATTATTACGATAGTATTTTACTGATCTGAACCATCTGTGATTAAACTGGTCTGTACGTAGAACCTGAACTAAAGCGATAAATATAATCAGTGTCATTTTTGGACTTTGGGAGGCCATGTTTGGCCCCTGAACCACATGTTTGAAACCTCTGCTGTGGATGAACACACTTGTGGAATGGATGCTTGAATCAAAACAAGATGGTGCAATGCTTTGTTGACCCGTGGCCAAAGATAAATGTGATGATCCAGTTGTGAACGGTCACAGTCTTTTCATCTCATCAGTTTCATCCACACTTTTCTCATTTCCTTTCAGTCGCTCCTGCCAAAGCAGCGTCGCTCTTCAACTTCTGTCGTAACACCAATTATATAAAAGACTTAAAAGCACAATGAAGGTCTTCGTAGTGTGATTCATTGTGTGATTTTACTAAACAACAAAACAGTCTAATTAGTTTTACTGTCAGTGTGCCTGGCACTGTTCCGCTACGCTGTGGTGTTGGAGTTTATTACTGAAAATGTTCTTATTTTAAAACCCTGTTGAGAAGACAAGGACGGGGAAACTAACACCCAAACTAATTATTGTTCATCAAAGACATAAAGAAAACATGGTTATCGCTGCATGAAGAAGTGACAACACTGACAGTATTCAGTATTCCAGCTGTGTAAAGAGTGACATATTATGATAATTCATAAACAAAAACCTCATTATGTATTTAATTAACTCTTATAATTTACTCCTTAACCTACAAGCCTTGTCCTGGCCACAGATTTACTGGCATCATGAAATAATCCAAAAGACAGAACGAATGGAGTCAGTGTTTTATCACTGATATTCATCTATATTTACCTATATTCATCTATATTCATCTATATTCACCTATATTCATCTATATTCATCTATCTGAAAGGACAAAGTAAACATTTTTGTAAGAAATGGTGCCAGGCAGGGCCAGTCTGGTCAATTTGGTGCCCTAGGTGAGTACCCCTGTTTCCTTTTTGTGGAATTAGAAATTAGCATCTGTCAAAATTATGCAATAAAAAGTCAAATTTATGAGATAAAAAAAATCTAAATTATGAGATAAAAAGTCAAATTTATGAGATAAAAAAATCTAAATTATGAGATAAAAGTCAAAATAATCAGATAAAAAGTCTAAATTCCCCGTCACTAAGCACAACCAGAATGAATCTATATATGTATTTTAATTGTGCCTTATCGTCCAGAAAATACAGTCGCTTCATATTCTAATTCTGTGGGACTTGGCACCCCCAAGACATGTGGTGCCCTAGGCGACCGCCTAGTCTGACTCTGCCTACGGCCGGCCCTGGTGCCAGGTACAACAAACACTTTAGGTCTTAATGGACATCTTCTTCTCAAAACTATATGGTGACCATGATATCTTGTAGGAGTGTAGATTTGGACACCCCTACAAAATGGTGTGGTCGATATATATAGAATAAAGTAACCTTGAAATAATGACCCACAACGCATGCTTTTGCACCACATCTAACTAATCTAACTAATCTAACTAATCTAACTAATCTAACTAATCTAACTAATCTAACTAATCTAACTACTTAATCCTGATTGGTTGTAGTACCGTCCTATTGCATACAGAGAGATTTGAAAGACAACCTTTAAGCCCCGCCTCCCTTGACTATGAAGCACCACTAGACCCATACATGTGATGGACAGTTATAGCAGGGTTAGACTATGACAGTGGAAAAAAAGATGCCACTGTGATGACAAACTAACTAAAAAAATGTTCTATTCCCAAATTACAGATGGTCTGAGGTCATAACACACAGTCCAGAGGTGGATGAGGTATGGAGAGTGATCAGCCGCACATAATAACCTGGAAGAAAGTCAAGGATTAAAGCAGGGGTGTCAAACTCCAGTCCTCGAGGGCCGGTGTCCTGCATGTTTTAAATATTTCCCTCTTCCATGTGATTCAGTTTAACCCTTTAACTCCTGAGAACTAACAAAATAACTGATAACATGAGCAAAGTAAAGACACAACTGGCAAATATTGAATTTAAAAAACTAAAATGTAGAAAAATAAACAAAAATGAATAAATATTTACAAAATGACAAATAATATGGAAAATTACTTATTACTTAATAATCTTTGCTTCTGCCTGAGCCTTTTTCAGTCAAATTCTGTATTGTTCTCTCTCTCTTTGCTGCTTTGAAGTGAATATATGACTGAAATAAACTAAACTAAAAAAAAACTAGTATTGAAATTTGGTCCCCGCAATTTTAATTTTGCCTTTAAAAATGTTTAAATAAAATGAAATTAAAAAAAAAACAACAACTCTTGCTTTTTGGCACCTTTTCCATGCACAAAACTAAAAGGAAAACGGTTGAATTTTTCTGAATATTTAAACTAAATCATCCATTCAGAATGCATCAGCACTGACACATAAAGAGTTAATAATCAGCTCCTCATCAGACTGATAATGATGCAATGACCTCCAGGTGGAATGGAAGAGGGACACATCGAAAACATGCAGGACACCGGCCCTCGAGGACCGCAGTTTGACACCCCTGGATTAAAGGGTGGAGGATGCTGACTTAAAATGACCAGTCATGAACACTTGATGATGAATGGCGTCTATGGTTCTGTTCACAGACATATTTGAGTGTGATTCATAGAGCTTAGTTTTTCAGTGTAATAATAACAGGTGATGTGAGGGGAAACGTATTCATGCCAAGGAAGTGAGTGGTTTTCTGTACAGAGAAATTGATGACAAAAAAAAAAAAAAACCAGAATGGATTGGTTGTGTTTCTTATTGTTTTTGGAGGCTTTTCCATTTCCACTTTGGTCTTGGAGCAGTTTTTTTCCTCCTCTGTGAGTGACAGCAGCTCAGTAGTCACTAGTCTGAGGACAGACACTGTGCATGTTTTTACATAATCTCAACGCCTGCCTAGAGCAATACATCTACTGGTTGATACAGGGTGTTGGATGCCAAACAGTTCTACCCAGATTTATGACTTGGCACAATCAGTAGAGCTGGCAATGAAATACCTGTTGCCCAAAAGTAAAGCAGCCAAATCCTTCCTCTGACTTTCATGGTCTGGACAAACAGAACTGGATTTTTTTTTTACTTTTGTGAACCTAAATAATATTAATTTAAAGTTGGTAAGATATGGATATGGATGGTTTGTGATCATATGTGGTGTAAAAATCTATTTTTTCTAATAGTCAATATATCTCACCACGTTTAAAATAAGACATGATTACCTAAAGCAGGGGTGTCAAACTACGGTCCTCGAGGGCCGGTGTCCTGCATGTTTTCGATGTTTCCCTCTTCCATTACACCTGGAGGTCATTGCATCATTATCAGTCTGATGAGGAGCTGATTATTAACTCTTTAAGTGTCAGTGCTGATGCATTCTGAATGGATGATTTTGTTTAAATATTCAGAAAAATTCAACTATTTTCTTTATAGTTTTGTGTATGGAAAATGTGCCAAAAAGCAAGATTTTTATTTTTATTTTTAAAGGCAAAATTAAAATAGTTTTCTAGTTTTCTTCTTTTTAAATTTTTTTTTTTAATTTTCCACATTATTTGTGATTTTGTAAATATTTATTAGTTTTTGTTGCTCATTTTGTTTATTTTTCTACATTTTTTTTTTTTTTTTGTGTCTTACTTTGCTCATGTTACATGCAGGACACCGGCCCTCGAGGACTGGAGTTTGACACCTGTGACCTAAAGAGTAAATTATAAAGGAGGTATAAGTAGTGGTGTAATGGTAGACAGACAGACAGACAGACAGACAGACAGACAGACAGACAGACAGACAGGTAGACAGACAGATAATTTATTGTTATTTCACACAAAACATCATAGGTGCACTGTTAGCAATAACAGCTAATGGAACGCTAGGTTAGTTTTTATAGAATTTTTAAAAACATTTTATAGTTTTGAATTTTTATTATTAATTTATTTATTTTTTAATATTTTTTGTTTTAGGTTTTTTTTTAATAGTTCTTGGTTTAGGTTTTATAGTTTTTACATGTATATGTATTAATCATAGAAGACAGGCATCTCTCTCTCTCTCTCTCTCGCCCCTCTTGAAGGGTAGAGGGGTTTTGTGTTTGAGTGTCTGTATGTTTGATTGTAAACAGATTTACATAAAGACTATTGGACCAATTCCCATGACATTTTCAACAAAGTTGTAAGGTAGTCCAGAAGAGATCCCATTACATTTTGGTGAACCTAGGTCAAAGGTCAAGGTCACAGTCACCATAAATGTGTTTTTTCACTGATAATAGAAGAGGGCAAATCAGGTAAAATGTGTCAAGGGGGGGGTCTTTCTTTTTTTTTGTTTTTTAAAACTTGTGATAACATAAAGAGAAGTGAACTAGTATTTCTCAATTGTTGACAGAATAGAAATCATTTTGTGGAAAAGTTAATATTTTATCCAGTTTCTCAGCTGGCCTGTTCATCAAAAACACATTCTTAAATATTCCAGGAAGACTTCAGACATTCATCATGGGCCAGTGTTGTGAAATGTTTGAGCAATAGTTACTCTATTTTTATTTGTGTGTGTGTGTGTGTGTGTGTGTGTGTATTGTAAGAAAAAACAAATAACACCATGTACTTTTACATGTTTATTTTCTTAGTTTCACATTTGTTATCCTGTTACTAAAATCTACTTTTGAGTCACTGGATCCACTTGTATCTCTGTCGAACTTTAACCCTTTAAACTTCACCTACATTTCTTAATAAAGTAAATTAAATGCTGTTCTTGAACCATTTTAATAACATGCAATTGGTGTTTGCTACAATTATAAATGAACATATTAAAATGAAAACTGGGATATTGGAGGCAGGTCGTGTTAAATGATGGAACAGATAAAACATTTGTGGATATTTATTAACTCGACAAACCACCTTCAGTCACAGACTGATTCCCCCAAAATGTAAGACTGAACGCTTCCGGAAGTCTTTTCTGCCAGCAGGAATTAGACTCTTCAATGAGCAATAATGATCTTTTTATGTGTAACAGCGATATTTTTAATGGGTAATAGTGTATTTTAGTCATCTTTTTATGTGCAATAGTGATTTTTTATGGGTAAAGTTGATCATTTTATGGGTAATGTTGGTTGTTTTATGGGTAATAGTGATCTTTTATGGGTAACATTGATCATTTTGTGGGTAATAGTGATCTTTTTATAGGTAATAGTGATAGTTTTATGGGTAATAGTGATAGTTTTATGGGTAATAGTGATAGTTTTATGGGTAATAGTGTATTTTAGTCATCTTTTTATGTGCAATAGTGATCTTTTATGGGTAATGTTGATCGTTTTATGGGTAATGTTGATCATTTTATGGGTAATGTTGGTTGTTTTATGGGTAATAGTGATCTTTTATGGGTAACATTGATCATTTTGTGGGTAATAGTGATCTTTTTATAGGTAATAGTGATAGTTTTATAGGTAATAGTGATAGTTTTATGGGTAATAGTGATAGTTTTATGGGTAATAGTGTATTTTAGTCATCTTTTTATGTGCAATAGTGATCTTTTATGGGTAATGTTGATCGTTTTATGGGTAATGTTGGTTGTTTTATGGGTAATAGTGATAGTTTTATGGGTAATAGTCATCTTTTATGGGTAACATTGATCATTTTGTGGGTAATAGTGATCTTTTTATAGGTAATAGTGATAGTTTTATGGGTAATAGTGATTTTTTTATGGGTAATAGTAATCTTTTTATAGGTAATAGTGATAGTTTTATGGGTAATAGTGATCTTTTATGGGTAATGTTGGTTGTTTTATGGGTAATAGTGATTTTTTTATAGGTAATAGTGATATTTTTATAGGTAATAGTGATAGTTTTATAGGTAATAGTGATAGTTTTATGGGTAATGTTGATCATTTTATGTGCAATAATGACCTATTTTTGTGTGTGTGTTCTGTAATGATGGGCTATCGGGTTTTTTTTCTGCTGCTGTAACAAATCAATTTCCTTGAAAAGAGATTAATAAAGTATCTATCTATGAAAACTGGAATATTAGAGGCAGGTCCTGTTAAATGATGCAATAGATAAAACATTTGTGGATATTTATTGATGTTTTGATGTGTTTTTGGACTATATATGGACAGTTTTTTGTTGGTCTATGACTGTGTTTGTTAGAATATGGTTCCTCTGTGGATAATTATGAGACATAAAGGTTCACATCAGTTATTTGAGTGATTGTACCTGCTGTGGTTATTTTATCTGACAGTTGTTTATATATTTTCCGATGTGTGAGAATCTCCGTTGTCAAACTACATTAGGTCATGTGACATTTGGGACAGGTTTGGGTGGTGTTATTAACATTTTTGAGCGACTACTTCCGGCCTACGTGTAGAAGTTTAAAGGGTTACGTTTGTTTTCCATCACGTCCATGAGATTTTAAACCTCGTACAAATGAAAATTCTCTATATTTCCCAATTTGTCAAACAGTAATTTGGGGAAGGTCTACTATATTTTTTTCATCAAAACAAACATTAACCCTCCTGTTGTGATTCCAGATGGAGTTCTGCCAGCGTAGAAAGGTGTTTCGTTCGCTACAAACCCAGCTGTGCAAATTGTTAATTTTGAATCAGTAAACAAAAACCTGAGTTGTCTGCTGAGGCAAATATGATAATTGTTTGCGGATTATGGAGATCTGGCTGGCAACTCGGCAGAGGCTGTGAGTAAACGGGAAGAAAGCTCAGCTCAAACAAATGCAGTTACTGAGCCAATGAAGCAGTAAGGCTGACGGAAAACACTGGTGGATCCACAGGGAACATCCAGACTGTGGCCCAGAGGCGTTCTGCTGGGACCGTTAGAGAAGTCATTAAAGCACCTGAACATGTTGAAATCACTGGATTCTCTTTGTATCCTTAAGGACTATTTTAAAATATGCCATGATCAGTTTTCTTCTAAAGAAACTTAAGAAAAATTTATACGGAGACGATGAAAACTGATGAAAACAGAAGAAAACAGATGAAAACAGAAGAAAACAAAAGAAAACAAAAGAAAACAAAAGAAAACAGAAGAAAACAGAAGAAAACAAAAGTGGCGTCTCATCTTCAGTTTTTCATCCGCATTTAGACAAACGTATTCAGGAGGAAAAGCCAGTTAGAAAAGATGAGTTTTAAAGAGGGAATTGAATGTGGGGAGTGAGTGAGAATTCCTGATGGGTAGTGGGAGTGAGTGCCAGAGGTGGGGTGCGGCGGCAGCGAAGGCTCAGTCCCAAAAAGTTTTCAGTTACAAAATAACAGCATCGTTTCATTCTGCACATTCAGTGAACATATGTACATTATATACATACATATATATACATATATATATACTATATATACACATATATATATATATATATATATATATATATATGGCATATACACTATACTCAGCAGGAACCCAGTCCCCCATGTGTTCAGGTCCAGGTCCGTCACCAGGTCTTCAGATATTTTTATTTTCTTAAATTTCTTTATTCTTGTCGTTGCTGGGGTTGAAAGTTGTGACAAATGGACAGTGTTTTGAGCGTGAAAAATAATAAAATATATTTATTTTATTAATGTTTTAATATTTCAAGATCACAATAATCTTCAAATTAGGACTAAAATAATAAAAAATAAAGAAGTAACACAAATAAAATATGCTTCAATTAAATCCTTTTTTTGCTCATTTATTTCTCTAAGCCTCTTAGAGCCACAGGATAAGAATAAAAGAGCTGTATGTGGCACCAGAGCCACAGGTTGACCATCCCTGGTCTAGGGTAAGTTTGTGGTTTCTAACACATCCATAGTGTTTCTGTTGTCAAACACAAGGCCTTACTTTGCTGTTTGGCATTTATTATAAGTAGAACACAGCTGGCTACAGAGACAGTAACCTCCCAATGACTTCATCCTCCATAAATGTATGGTATCAGAAAAAAAAAAAAACACTGGGAAATGTGATTCAGCAGCAAACACAGATTGGCTGCAAAGTTAAAATACAAGTTAATCTGTTGAGCGGCTGTTATAAGTAGTTTCTGTGTTACTGAAGCTGCCTCATACACTGAAAAAAGTAAAACATTGAATCAACTTAAAACATTCACACATACAAAGATCTAGTTAAGTGAATTAAATTAAAATAACCCTAACCCTAAGCAATTTCATTTCTTCACTCAACTAGATTTTTTTATGTGTGACCATAAAAAGTCAAAATTATGAGATAAAAAGGCAAAATCATGAGATAAAAAGTCAAAATCATGAGATAAAAAGTCAAAATCATGAGATAAAAAGTCAAAATCATGAGATAAAAAGGCAAAATCATGAGATAAAAAGGCAAAATTATGAGATAAAAAGTCAAAATCATGAGATAAAAAGGCAAAATTATGAGATAAAAAGTCAAAATCATGAGATAAAAAGTCAAAATTATGAGATAAAAAGGCAAAATCATGAGATAAAAAGTAAAAATCATGAGATTAAAAAGTCAAAATTATAACATAAAAATCAAAATAATGAGATAAAAGTCAAAATTGAAGAACATCTTGTAAGTTGATTCAATGTTTTACTTTTTTCAGTGTACCCTTGCAAACTTATTAAGATCAAAGCTCGCCACAGACTCCTCGAACATGCTATCCTGTGATCTCTTTTTTCACCACCAAAATCAAAATGCTCCCAGAGAGGGTGTGTGAACGGCCCACTCTGGGGAAAAGAAAAAAACTAAAATGGAAGGGGATTTTAATGTCTAATATGACATAAGTAGAGTTGCTCAACACCCTTGTCATTGATACTGAGCTATTGCTGTCTCCCGTCTCTGTGTGAGGCAATGGTCTTCAAGGATGGGTGGTCCGTCTAGGGCTGAAATCGGACGTGTGTGTAGGGGTGTGTGAGCTTCCTTTGTGTCGGGGGAGAGGGGGCTTTGTTCTCTTAACCAGGGAGGTGGGACCGACAGATTAAGCCTTTAGAAGTGCAACCGACCACCATGAGGGTGCACCACAAGTGAGAATGTGTTTGCATGTTGGTGTGTGTGCTTGTATTCCTATCTTTATGGGGACATTGATATGTTTACACAGTCACACCATGGGGACCTCTGACACTATGGGGACCAAAATTCAGGTCCCAATGAGAGTTAACCCTTTAAGTCCTGAGACGTTAACAGTTCCAGTCAAAAATTACTAAAATAAGCAACAAAATGGACAATAACAGCCAAAATAAACCAACAAAATATTAAGTAACATGAACAAAATAAGACACAAGTGGCACAAAAGTGAAGAAAAATAATGCAATATAATATTAAATGTAGAAATATGAAACAAAATAAGGAACAAAATGAACAAAAAATAATAAATAATAACTTAACTTAGTTGAAATGAAGTATAAATAAATAAATAAATAAATAAATAGACATAAATAAAAATTATTATTATAATTTGGTTCCAGTAGTTTTAGTTTTGTCTTTCTCTTTTTTCTAAATCAGTTGCTTTTTGACACCTGTTTATTTTTCATATATCAGATCCATGAACAAAACTCAGTAAAATCACAGTAAAAAAAAAAAACAACTGTATTTTTTGGTGAATATTGAAACTAAACCATCCTTTCACAATGTCAGATAAAAAAAGTCTAAATCATGAGAGAAAAAGTCAAAATTGAAGAAGAATTTTTAAGTTGATTAATTTTTTTTTTATTTTTTTCAGTGTACTTGATTACAAACCTGGTCCTCATGAGACATAGAAATGAGTATGTGTGTGTGTGTGTGTGTGTGTTTATGTCACCGCACACACTGGAAACTCGAAGGGCGACACACATGCACATGCACATAAACATATATTCTGGGATATGGTTGAAAAAGCACAGAAACTGACAATAAAAATAGAAAATAAATGCTTCGTTCAGTAGGAGATGGAGGAAGAAAAAGAAGTCACAGCGGGTATTTGTAGCCATTTGCATGCGAATTAGCATGAGTTAGTGAGAATGTGATGCAGGTCAGCAGGTCAATAGTTCTTATCCATCTGTCCTTCTGATGGCATGCCTCCCAGGTCAGTTTGATTCCTCTGTGAGGGAGTTAATCTCACCCCAGTTCTCAGTGAGCCTCTACAACCTCCTCTGATCTGCTCCTTCAAATCCGTCTGCTCCCCACACACAACAAAATGGTGGGAGTTGAAGAAAAAAAAAAGGGGAGGGGGTGGAGGGGGTGGGGGTGTTCACGTGCACACAAATGTTCATAGATGCAGACATTCACACACACTCACACACTGGTGTCCAGGCCTCATGAGGACCAAGTTTGTAATCATCACTTGTCAAAGTAGCCAGTAGTGAGGGTAAAGACATATTTTCTTCTTTAAATAAATACATAATATAAAAAAATGTAAAAAAAAAAAAAAAATTAATTAAATTACAACTAACATTTAAATTAAAAAAGAAAATAAATATTAAAAACTAAATACGTGGAAAAAGTTAACATATTTTACAAAAATATACAAAATTATTAAAAATAATAATAAATCCAATGAAATAATAAATAAAATGTAAAAAAAATTAACAAAATAAAATAAATTGAAGCAAAAAAACTAAATAAATACATCTTGAAACCTTTAAAAACCTTTGTACATGTTTCCCTGATGCTTTATGGGGACTTCCAGAAAATACAAGTGAATGTGTTTAAAGGGAACACACAGATTTCACCGACATCTATATTTAACACTCGTGGGGACCTGAATTTTGGTCCCCGTGGTGTCAGAGGTCCCTATGGTTTGACTGGGTAAACAGATTCATGTCCCCATAAAGATAGAAATACAAGCACACAAACACACACATACTGGTTTCCATGTGAGACATAGAAACCAGTTTGTAATCATCACCTGTAGGTAAAGTAGTCATTGGGTAGTGACTTTTATTTTAAAAAAAATTATTAATTAATTAAAAATATGAAAATTAAATACAATTTAGAATATGAAATAATAATAACATAAAATGGAAAATAAATACAATTTAAAAAAGCAAAAACATCGTCAAACATGTTTCGTTTTACACCTGTTTCCCTCATGCTTTATGGGGACTTAAAGAAAAAAAACTAATTCATGTCTTTATAGGGTACATCATTTACATACATTTCCATATTTCACATTGATTTATATTTTACTAGTGGGGACTTATATTTATATTTAACCCTCATGGGGACCTGAATTTTGGTCCCACTGGTGTCAGGGGTCCCTATGGTGTGACTGAGTAAACATATCAATGTCCCCAGAAAGATGAGAATACAAACAAACACACACACACACACACACACATACACACACACACACAGATGGATAATTGCTTTAAAGTGAGCTTTAAAATGACTAAATGGAATGAAAAACACTTAAGGTCACTTTAGAATTCTTCTAAACACTATTTCTTAAAAAGACAAAAGTCTAAAGAAACCAGGTGAGTATGTGATACATGTTTAGAAACACTTTCCCTCTGTTTGATTTTTCACTCAGTGCTGATGTTGTGTGTGATGAATCTTTTGAAGAAACTGAGGTGGAACATATGTGGATAAGTATTTGTGAATACTGACCCATGTGTGCTGAGGAGAAAGGATAAACACACCATCTGTGGTGCACTATCTCATGAACCTCCTCCTCCTCCTCCTCCTCCTCCTCCTCCTCCTCCTCCTCCTCCTCCTCCTCCTCCTCCTCCTCCTCCTCCTCCTCCTCCTCCTCCTCCTCCTCTTCAGTTCTTGTTCCTCAGTGTTCCTCCTTCCCTGTGTTTCTCCGTCTGTCATGGCGGCTGTCTGAACAAACAAACACACGGGGTCCACGGCGAGCCAGACGGCGTGATGTTGGATTGTTTGCTTTGGTTGCTCCCGTGCGGGAGAAAGTTTTCTTAAGAGGCACACAGAGGTCTGGAGCTCAACGGAGAGACCACAAAACAAATATTTACCTCTGCCTCCAGTGCCTCAGCCCTTTCCTCTTCTGCTTGGATGAAGGACAAGAGGATGGACCCAGTTCTGGTTCTGAAAAAAAGGAGACAGTTTACAAATAAGACCCAAAAGCATTAAAAATGAGTCATGCTGAATCACACATGGAATAATAATAATAATAATAATAATAATAATAATAATAATAATAATAATAATAATAATAATAATAATAATAATAATAATTCATTCATTCATTCATTATCTGAACCCGCTTTATCCACACTTGGGTCACAGGGGTCACCGGGGGCCTAATCCAGCTACAATGGGCGAAGGCGGGGTACACCCTGTATGAGACGCCAGTTCATTAATAATAATAATAATAATAATAATAATAATTTCATAGTCTGGAGATGATCCATAGACTGTGTTTCTATTATCCTTGGAAATTCGTAAAATGTAAATAGCGCCATAAAAACTGCTAATGGAAACACCTGAATTTCCCAGTGGGGTCCAATCAGACCTCATGCACAAAACATGCATATGATCAACCACAGCAGTTATGTTTTATGACTTAGTTTGCCATCATGACTGCATCACAAAACATGTATTTGATATAAAATACAATTGTCTTCTGCACTGTAAGTTACATTTTTTGAGCAGGGTCCAATTGGACCCCAGTTGAAAATATGACCATACTAATATAAACACATGAATATTTTGTTGTTTTTCAGGTGATGATGGTTCCATAAAGGACACTTGTTAGTTCTACAGCCTCTGGTTTGTTGATTTCATGGTTGATATTGGAAGGGGGTGGTGCTATAATTCTAAAAAAATCCCAGGAATTCATTCAAATTAACAACATATCCATAAAAACTTTAGCCTGACGAGCTTGACTATGATATGAATTCGTAGTCTGGAGGCGCTTCATAGACTGAGCTTAAGCGTACGGGCGAGATCAACGGCTCTGCACGTAACAGGCCAGAGCTATGACCAATCAGAGCAACGAACAATGTGACGTATACAGAGCAACAAAACAAGTCTAAACTAGCATTTATCTCATTGTTTTAACATCCTATAGGCTAGGCTAATTAACGTTACCATACCGCTAACAGTCTATCAGGTTGATTTAACATCCTATAGGCTAGGCTAATTAACGTTACCATACCGCTAACAGTGGAGGAAAAATATCCAACCGGGTCTGTTTACATGCTGCTTATCCGACCATAGACTGTTTATAAGTTCCTACTTCTTCAACCATGTCATCATTGTGCTAAGCCCCGCCCTACAAACTCACTACACAAATGGAGCATTGTAATTGGACCGGTAAAATTTTTAACAGTCCTGGCTGAGGCTCTATGATTCAGGCAAAAATATTTTTTGCCACTAGAGGTGGGCTAGTTTACTAGGCTAAATACTACTACTACTACTACTACTACTAATAATAATAATAACAATAATAATAATAATAATAATAATAATAATAATAATAATAATAATAATAATAATAATAATTGTAAAACTGCTGAAATTTAGATTTGACGATGAAAACTGAAGACGCAAAAGCAATGTCTCGTGTTCAATTTTTCATCCGTGTTTAGATGAGCGTTTGCAGGAGGAAACCTTTGTTTATATGAAGATGCAACAGTATGACCCACATTCCTGATTGTAAGCATATTACTAAGCGGAAGGATTCAAACTCAGTGGGCCTGGGTCAGTGCCGGGAGGATCCCCTCACGGAACCTGGCTTGTGTCCCCACCAGGCGCATTTCCTCCCCTGGGTAAGGGTTAGGGTTAGAGGCCTCGGGAGGGACGGGACCCTTTTCTCAAGGGCACACCAACCGCATCGCGACGCCAGGGCCACGTACAACAGGCGCTAGGGGTCAGCTTCGATGTCGGCCACCTACCTGACCCATCTTGAAACACAGTCTAATGCCCATGCGAGTCAAAGGGTCTCCCAGAAACCCCATGGTGGCCGGTTCACACCAGCTGAGGTGGGCCCGGGTGAACACGGGCAGCCAAATCAGTGGACCTTAATGGTGATGGTCTAAAACCAGAGGGCGGGATGTACCCCGCTGGCAAATCGCACCCAGGGTGTATGTGACGTGAACATGTTATGCATTTCTTGCCGTTTAGATGGAGACACGATCCAGCTCGTCTTCAAAACTCCCGCAGTCTGGAAGGGTTTTCACATTTTTGCGTTTTCAGAAGACCCCAATGGTGCGGTTGCCGTGAAAACAAAAAGTACTTCACATAAAATATTTTTTGTCGTTTTTAGCCGTAATCATCCTCGTGTCAACGGCGCCTTAGCTGCGTGTCCAGAAAGACAAAACAAGTGGAACATTTTATCACTGTCCCTGACTATTCCTCACCCCGTGATTCCTCAGACAACCTTTCCAGGTCCTGCCATAATAATCTTGTCTCCCTCTATGCCTTTCCGGAACTATCAAGCACAAATCAACAGACATCACTGTCCCTCCAATGCAGCCATTAGGTTCAGCCTCTATCTGAATTTAAAATGTTTCTCCCCGTCGCTGCACTGCCTGTAAATATGCACATGTTTGACTGCAGGGTCACTGAGCAAGACAGGAACTGGGCGGAAATGCCTACTTCCTGGTGGAGACGGCACAGCGGGTGGGGGGTGGTGTGGGGGGGTGGAGGAGGGGGGTTGGGGGGGGTTTCTACCAATCTTGCGTCAGCACAGAAACATTCTTCGATGCACGCCGTCACACATCAGAGATGAACAATAAAGTGGAGAGGTGAGTGAGAGGGCGCATACAGGAAGTGGATGATTTCACTTGTTGAGGTGTGAGGCCTGTGATGGACGGATATGCAGGTGTTAATATCCTGTGGAAAGGAAATAGTTGCACGCTTTACTGACCTCCACTGAGCATGAGACCCACCTCAGGCTGGACACAGAATTCCTAATGCCTGATTCTTATTGTGTATTAGACCGTGTGGGAATTCTGTAGTGATTTCTTTCAACTGGACCTGATGAAAGATGTGATTTCCAATGGATAAATGTACAAAATCTGTTGATGCAACATTTTCTTGATTTATCTTCATGCACCAACATGGAGCACATGAAAGCTGAGGATAAAAAAAAACAAAAAAAAAAAAACATCAAAAACTTGAGTGGAGCTGTAGCACCCTCTTGTGTTGTACATGACAGTTGTTTTCTTTACATTATAACAGTGGTTCCAAACCTCTTTTGGTTCATGATCCCATTTGAACCATTTATAGGATTACATCATTTATAAATAAAGCTTAAAAAACAGCTTTAAAAATAACACAAGCTTCTGACCAATCATATTGTACCATAAATGTGCCACATTTAATCCTGTCTAACCAATAACATCAAAGATTATTTAAAATCTTGACATCATGTGATGCAACAAGGATGAGATAGATAGATAGATAGATAGATAGATAGATAGATAGATAGATAGATAGATAGATAGATAGATAGATAGATAGATAGATAGATAGATAGATAGATAGATAGATAGATAGATAGATAGATAGATAGATAGATAGATAGATAGATAGATAGATAGATAGATAGATAGATAGATAGATAGATAGATAGATAGATAGATAGATAGATGAAAATGTATGGTTTACAATGAAAAATGTAAAATACAGCAGCTAATGTTAGAAAAAATGGTGAGAAATCATTTAAAACAGGTTACAAAGAAAAATTTATTTGAGAGCTGATAGAAAATTTGCACTGGGTCTTCATGGTGATTTAGTGATTTTAAAAAATGTCACTGATTCTGCAACTCTTATCTCCATAAAAAAGTACTTTTGTCTGAAACCAAGAGCTAATATTGGTGAATAGTTGAGTGACTTATCAGTTATATGTTATACAGTTTATTAGATAAAAGGTTGCATTGTACTGCTTCCAAAAAAGGTAATTATTTAACGTAAAAATAACCCCCAAAGTTGTGTTTTATGTATCCACAGTTGTCCTGGGGCAGACTGACAGAAGCACGGTAGCCACCCTCTGACCACCACCAAACATTCACACACTAGTGTGAGTGACACTGGAGGCAGGAGGGTGAAGTGTCTTTGCCCAAGGACACAACGGTCTGACTAGACAGAGCAGGAGTCAAACCCCCAACCCATCGATTATTGGACGACCCCCTAAATGAGAACATTTTTACTGCTAAGAAAAGCAGGTAAATTTTATATTGTGGTAGACCTTTGACCTTTGGCCGAAAATCATATTTGAATTTCATTTGGAAATTAATGTAGATATTCAAATAATATTTGAATATTTATTAATGATATAACTATGAAAATTCAAAAACTGAGCATTAAAATTAAGTATTATATTCAGTCCACCAGGGGGCAGTATTCAGTCAAATATGTTAAATATTCTGGCGTGTTTACAACCATTACTGATGAAACATGGAGCGTGGCAGTAATGAGCATTATTATTATTATCAACTGACACTTTTAACCTTACATAATCCACAAATATAATCTTTGGTTCGTTGTCTTGTTGTGTGTGAAACACTGTTCCTTGGTTTGCCGGGTTTCCTGTCTATACTGTTAGCTAAAGTGTTAGCTATGCTGTTAGCTAAAGTGTTAGCTATGCTGTTAGCTAAAGTGTTAGCTATGCTGTTAGCTAAAGTGTTAGCTATGCTGTTAGCTAAAGTGTTAGCTATACTGTTAGCTAAAGTGTTAGCTATACTGTTAGCCTAATTGAAAATCAAAAGGAAACGTTTACAAAATGAGCAGGTACAAAAACGGACATAGTATGTAAAACAGGCACATGTTAGTTTTACCTGCTCACTTTGTTAACTTATGACACTTAGGCCTTTTTTTCAGAATATGAAATCTCCGACGTGTGTCTACCTCAGTTATTGTTCATTGTTCAGATGGAAGCTAGCGGCTACAGGTGTCCAGGTAAACCCAAAGACAATGACCTTTGCGATTCACATATTTCCCCATATGTTAAAAAAAAAACTGACCTGAACTGAAAGCGTGTACAACCACATAACTATGACTTTCGTAGGTTTATAGCCTAGCTTTACTATTTACTATTAACACTTAGTCCAAATCCTTCTCGCGGCGTCTTTGAGTGTCATGAAATACCAAGGCTATAAGTCGTGCTTATTCAGATCATTGATGAATTGTTGCACACTTGTTGGCTTTTGCTGTTTCTTTCCGTCTGTCTGTCTTCCTTTATTATTGAACAACTTGTCCCGCTCTCACTGACAGTCCCTGGTGTGCATCGGCTGTGTTTCTCCGCACCGAAAAATAGTTCCCATACACAAATGCTGCCTAATATTCATTTGAACGTCTGTTTTTTTGTTTTTTTTTTAATAACATTGGAATATCAAAAATGGAAGTCAAAGCCCTACATTGCAGTTAATGGAGAATACATTTCAAAGTGATCCAGGATCCAGGACCTTTTCAGGATCACCATCAAAATTTTATCATTTGTTCCTTGTGAAACTCCCAACATATCCTGGAATTTTATCAACATCCATCCATAACTTTTTGAGTAATGTTGCTGATAGAATGACAGACAGACAAACTCCAGCGAAAGCATAACTTCATAATTACAGTCTAATTCAGTGATATTTGGGACATAGACCTTATTAAAACTCAAGAGTAAGAGTGTTTTCAGCACTAGGCTGTGGTTTTAAACTGACACACATTTGCTATATGATTGAATAGTATTGAACCCTATCGCAGCCTTTGTTGGATTTTTAATTTAATGTAATAAAGACCTCTGTGATTGTAATTAAGCATTTTAATTTACTGCTTCTCAACATGTCCTCTCTCTCTATATATATTTTTATAGATTGTTAATTACACCATGAAACAAGTATTTTAATATTTAATCAGAGTCCACTGAGAATGGGGCATATAAGGCAGTGGGTGTAGGAGGTTTGTCCTTCAACCAAAGACTGATGAAACTAAGTCTCTGCGTCATTAAACCCTGCTGCTGTTTCCTTCAACAAATGCCCCATCCTTTCAGCTACTGGGGAGCTGTTCTGTAATTAATCCTGACCCGTAATCACCCTGGAGGGTAGCAAACAAGAGGAGAACTTCCCCACTGGGATCAATAAAGTTCCTTTAGGTAAAAGTGAATCATTCTGTGCAGGAGCTGGTTCTGTTTTCCACCACTAGGTGTCAGCTCAGTTTTACTGTACAACAACTACACACAGTGAAGATATGAGCCTGGAGATTTTTATTATTATTACCTTTTTTTACTTTATTTCTTTTCTTCCTTTTCTCTATCTCTTGGTTTGCAGTCATTTAACCATTTTTCCATTTTTTACTCTATGTTTTATTGCTTATTTTAAACTCTCTTTATTATTTGGATGCTATTTAGGGGCCCCTAAACAGTAAAAGCACCAGTGTTAATATTTAACACTACCCCGGTGAACATTTGGTCCTTATCTACAGAGTGTAAAATTTACACTGTAGCTAGAGTTATATTTCCATAGTCCAGAGTGTCCTACATTCATATATTTTTCAGTGTATATGTGATGTAATAAACACATGAGATAGCTACAGGTAAAAACAGGATCTTTTCAGGCTGAACATGCACTTTTGGGGCCCTAAGCATTTGCCTAGTTTGCCTATAGCTAGAACCGATCCTGTCCTCCAGTACGAAGCAACATGCGCACAGCCAGCAGTTCACATTTGAGGACTAAAATGATTCACTAGTACCAACAGGTGCATTTGAAATTAAACCAAAAGCAGAAACAGTTCAGTGTTGTTACTTTATGTAGTTTATTCTAAACAGACAATATTTTCATCTAAAACTTGTCAACTATTATAACTGTACTTTAAATGTAATATGATTGATGCAGTATAATCATTACCAACACATTTTCATTAAATTAATCTGTTGTTTTCAGTTTAATTTAATGGATGGAAGTTTCATAGGCATTGTCATAGACATAATTTACCTGAATTACAGAGAGAATTATAGCATAAAAAATTATCACATAATCAGTATTACGACGTATGGTGTCAGCAAGACAGATTTATGTAAACACGATAGTTATCTTAGCTGTACTCTGTTTAATTAATGAACAGGAGGCGTAATCATTTTATGTCACAGCACGAAACATAACCAGGAAATTATCATGAAAAATGACTATGAATATTATCTTGTTCATGCTTTCATGAAGAGATGACAGGAACGAGGATGAAAATTAAGACTGATGATGCACTTGGTGTTTTATATATATATATATATATATATATATATATATATATATATATATATATATATATATATATATATATATATATATATTAATATACAGCCTACAGCAACATACCCTGCATTTTCAACAACAAAGAATATGTTTAAAGAAAGAAAAATTCCAAGGCACTCTCTTAAAAGTGAAGAATAAAAAGCCTTTATTAAACTGGCTTGGTTACAAAAACCTATAAAATCATATAAAAACCCCAACGCGTTTCAACATAAAGGCCTTCATCAGGGGTAAATGTCAAAAATGTCACTTTTTTGAGCCCTTACCACCCTTACAAATTAAAAAAAATAAAAAATTTGGGATAAATGACAAAAAACATCTTGAAACACCTCCAGATACGTGTAGAGGGTCATAAATAATGGTCAAGACCACTTTTTAACTAGATTTGAGAGATGTCAATAATGTCACTTTTTTGAGCCCGCACCACCCATTAAATATATTTAATTGCCACAATCAATATTAATGTCAAATATTCAATCTAAATTTCCTGTTCCCGAGTTGTTGTTTTTTTCTCCTTCTTTCTTTTTGTTGCTGTTCATGTTGTACACTACACTTCCTTTGGCTCCCTGGGAGTCAGTGCCCGTCAGAGCGTTTTTAGGCAAAGGGGCCGCTACGGAAGGGCTGTCAGCGGATATGGATGCTTCCAGAGCTCATTAAAGGGCTGTCTGAGGCATGCCAAGCTCCAGGAGACAGAGCCGGAGATAGAAAGCAACATCATAAAGGAATTCCATCCATCATGTTTCTCCATGACATTAATATCTGTCGCACACCTCTGACAATGCAATACTACACTCCTGGAGTGAGACATCTCCCTATGATAGAGTTGCAGAACCAGCCAAAGTGATAGTCAGGGGTGTGTGTAGAAGTGAGCATGTTCATGTTCCATGTGCTCCTGTGTCATATATATTTGGTAAAAGCAGGGGTATAATATATTTTGTCTTGTTCCAGTTCTAACACACAGTGATGTAACTATGATAATATATACGTTCTTCAGCTTCAGTGCTTTTAACAGACAATCACTTCAGACTCTTGAACTAGTTGTGGAAGTTGTCGCACTACTGATGAAATGTTTACAATGACATGAGTCATGATGTGACTAATATTAAAGGGGACACATCATGTCCATTTTCCACCAGTGAAGACAGTTCCTTGTTCTCAGTGACCTCTGTCACATGCTTTGATCAAAATACCACATTATCGCCTGTTTACATGGGAGTTTTTATTCATGTTTAATTCAGAACAAAAGTTAATTCTGCTTTAAGGTGAATATGTAAACACATATAAATCTGAATTAAACTTGATTCTGAATAAAGTCACTGGTTTATTCCAATGTTAATTTCAAATAAGATCATTCCTGTCACACTCCTGTATCTGCATCAATCCGTACGTTTACATGGTGTTTTTTAATTCTGAATTATTTATTACAAATGAAGTAATTCAGAATTAAAGCTATTTCCTTCATGTTTCCATGGCCATGTTCATTCCAAATAAACGTTTACATGGGAAATGGGTTTATTCCATGCTACTGTATCTGGCTTAAAGAGCTGAGTAAATGGACTGTACTTATTGAGCACATTCTATTCACCAGTTGGTGCCTAAAGCGTTTTACAATTCACCACATTCACCCATTCACACACACACTCATACACCACTGCTGCTGATACACTGACCCTGACCCGACTGGGAACAACTTAGGGTTTAGTGTCTTTGCCCAAGGACACTTTGACATGTGGACAGCCAGAGCCAGGATGTGAACCGCCAACCCTTTAATCATAGGACGACCCACTCTACCAACTGAACCACAAGAACCCTCTGGGGGTACAGAGGGTTCTGATTGGACAGAACTCCTGCACGATGTCTTGACGTCTACTGAAAAAAAACAATCGTGTTCACTTCCTGTTTTGTTGAGCACTGTTTCCATTATATTTAATTCTTCCAATTCTCTCCAACACTTGCTTTGTACAGCCATCTTGGAAAATGTTCCTGCATGCAGCGGTGGATATGTACAGGAATAATGTTAAAGCGGGATTATTTGTTTACATGTGACAGGAATTATCTTATTTGGAATTAACATTGAAATAAACCAGTGACTTTATTTGGATTTAACGTGAATTCAGAATTAACATTTTCAACTGGAATTGTGTGTTTACGTACATGGTAGTGTTGTGCGGGCTACCCACTGGCCAGCGGATATCCGCGGGGGACCTGCGAGTCGGGCGGGCTGGGTCGCAGTATTAATACATATTGCGGATGCGGGTGGGGCGGGTCAGGGACGATCAATACCCGCTGAGGTGTGTGTGTGTGTGTGTGTGTGTGTGTGTGTGTGTGTGTGTGTGTGTGTGTGTGTGTGTGTGTGCTCGGCTCGCGCATGTGCACGCCCGTCAGTTCCTGTTTTGAATGCTTTTTTATCCCAACTTTTTGTTATTTGTTATTAGCGCCAAATCTCCCTGAACACTCAGAGATAAGAGTGAAAATGTGGGACTTGATCAGGGAGAAGATTAAAACAGGCGATGCGAAGGTTGTACGGAAACGTTGTATGTGTTGGCTTTATAGAGTGATGATGTGGGTGGAGTCTATTTTATGTGCTGGAGTGCATATTGAGACGTTAGAAAGGAGGCAAAAATGATGCTTCATGACTTTTAACATTAGAAGCACAAGGTAAAGATGCTGCGAATGTACTATGTGAGTTTAGAGACAAATTTAAGCTCGCGGGTTGATAGCGGGCGGGTTGGGTTTATCGATACGTGACATCATGCGGGTTGGGGCGGGGCGGGGCGGGCCTAGCCACGTCTTGGGTTTGGGCGGGGCGGATTTCTGTAAAACCCCCTAACCCTAATCACTAGTACATGGTCATCTTAAAGTGGAATAAATGTTTATTTGGAATTAAAAGGACTAAAAACTTCCATGTAAACAGGACATATGTGTTGCATTGCTGCTGCCTATCCCATCCAGGAATTCCTTTTAAAAGACGTTCTTAATATCAATGGGATATTTCCTGCTTAAAGGTGTCATTCCACTGAAAACCCCTTTTCCACTTTTCTCCTTTTGGAATCTGATGGGTCACCCAGAGTTACCATGGTGATGGGTCACCCAGTGTTACCAACACATGCATGGTGTGTCCCCTCCACTGGATAGATTTACCATCATTCATAGAAAACAACAGAGAAACCAGACACTCAGAAAAAGTCTGTCCACTACACGTCATGAGGACATGGTCGTCACCCACGTGGGGTTAAGCCCGTTCCCCATTGCAGCAAATCTGAAGTAGCATTAGCATTAGCATCTACAAGTTGCTGCACAAACTAGAAAAAATGTCAGAACAAAATGGTTCATGTGTCTCTGTGGAAATAAAACCTGTTTTTTTTCCTGCACGTTTTTAAAACAAGTGATGTCACCAAACTTAGCTGGATGTTACTCTGGGATGGTAAACACACACACAGAGCCAGAGGAGAGGGGGGAGTGTTCCTTCATGCATTCATTCTCTGAGCCAATCAGAGACGTCTCATCACCGCGTCACAGACATGTATGAGGAAGTACCAGTAAACTCCAGTCATTGTTCTTCCCTCCAAAAACAGCTGGAAACAAAACAATCCAGATGTTTTTTTGGGTTTTTTTTGTAATAGAACCAACACCCAATTAATTAAATAACAATGAAGAACAACAATATTAATAAATAACCATGGAATAAAGGTTAAATAAATGAAACTAGAAAAGCACTCTGAGAGCACAGACTTCCACCAACGTAGGTTTTATTAGTTTTTAAGGGAATGTCCTTTTTATTGGACAGTTGTTTTTTTTTTTTTTTAGTAAAACTGTGAAACAGGACAAAAACACATTACTGGGTCTCAGGAGGATATAATAACAACTGTATCTATAATATAAATAGTAATATATTTAAATCTAATAAATATTGCATTGCTTTTTGATTAGATATATCCATTTATCCAGGTTTATAACATGAGGAATAAAATATTACAGTACTTTATAAGATCTGATTATGACTCTGTGGTTAAATTCCAGTGCTTTATCATAAATATTTCAATTTAAAGTTACCGCACAAATGTTCCTATGCTACTGTATGATTAGATCCAGTTGTTGTAAATAAGTTTTATGCTTAAACTTGGTTTTCTCTGGCCTTCATGCCTAGAACTGATCTGTGTTTCCATCCTTTTTCTCTCCACCACTAGTGCCCAAATTGAAAATCAGCAATAACTGGATTGTTAAAGACTTTACTGCCCTTAAGTCAAGCATTAAGTCTCTACTTTGGCCTTTGCTGTCTCTCTCCTTTTCTATTTCTCTCAGGCTCATAACCAGACTCAGCACTTTTGACTTGAATAATCAGCCAATAAAACTGTAAATCAGGGGAATATGGATGACTATTGGATGGCACACTGGTAAGCCTTTGAGCACATCCTTTTTTTGTTTTTTTTTTTTGCTTTTTTTTTACAGATACATTACTCGGAGGATGGGGCGAAAATACCATGAGTTGCGATCACCACTGTACTTAACGCATCTTTTTTCACTTCCTGTCGTGCTGCGTATTGATTGGTGGATTTTGTTTATCACTGCATAACTCAGGCGGTTTCTTGCAGATACTTTTGAGAGACACCAGCATCTACTGGAACGATATTTTAACATGAACTGATGAGATGTTTGTTACCAGAGGTGGAAAGTAATTAAGTAAAAATACTTAATTACTGTAATTAAGTAGAGTTTTTAGGTATCTGTACTTTACTTGAGTATTTATTTTTCTGGCAATTTTTTACTTTTCCTCCCTATATTTATATAAATATATGTACTTTATACTCTTTACATTTATATAAATATATGTACTTTATACTCTTTACATTTATATAAATATGTGTACTTTATACTCTTTACATTTATATAAATATTTGTACTTTATACTCTTTACATTTATATAAATATTTGTACTTTATACTCTTTACATTTATATAAACATCTGTACTTTATACTCTTTACATTTATATAAATATATGTACTTTATACTCTTTATATTCTCAGAATAGACCCATTACTTTTTCAAACTAAAAAGATGTGACAGTAGAAAAATAAGTCACCAGAGGAAAAATCAGTGAAGGAGAGAAACTGTGGCTTTATATATTATAGTTATGTGACTATTATCTCACAATTTAGACTTTTTATCTCATAATTTTGTACTTTTTATTTCACAATTTTGACATTTTCTCTTAAAATTGTGCATTTAAAAAAAAAAAAAATCAAAAAAATTGTAAGTTTTTAAAATCTCATGACTTTTTTATCTCACACACACACACACACACACACACACACACTTGCAGAATACAGAAATGTCATATTAAACTCCATAGACACTGGAGTGTATTTCAAGGCGTGTGAGTAAATACTTTTGGTAATATAGTGTATATGTCTTGGTTTGATTTACTGTTAATGTTTTATGTTTTATTGTTTGTGACTGAGTTCATTTTTATTACCTGTGCTTTACAAATAAAATTATTATTATTATTATTATTATTATTATTATTATTATTATTATTATTATTATTATTATTATTATTATTATTATTATTATTATTATTATTATCTCTTTAATAGTAGAAATAAAACTGGCAGAAATGTGCAGTGTATATTTTTAAAGCTGTTCTTTCTCCCTCACTCGTCCCTCCCTCCCACATATCTTCTCAGATTGCTGCAGCAGCAGCAGCACTGACTGGCTCTGACAGGACTCTCCTTGGACCTCTCCTCTGGGCCATTTGTCAGCATGTGAGCCCTATACAAAAGAGTACAGATTGGCAGTTGGTCGTAACAGTGTTCAACATGAACGAGCATAGACACCGCGGGGGCTGTGAATGAGAAATAATACACAACTGAGCTGAGTAAACATGGACCAGTTCAGAACACTTCCATGACAATACACGTCTGTCAGGTGGAAATGGAAACACATGCATACATTCTGTCTGTTTAAAATTGTATTAACCCCCCCCCCCCCCACACACACACACATATTCGTTTAAATGTCTCATGAGGACTAAGTTTGTAATTAAGTAGTGAGTCTAAACACATCTTTTTAAAATTTTTAATAAAATAAAAATCATCATAAAAATTTGAAAAGTAAACTAAAAATAATAAATACATAATAAAAAAAATGAATAAATAAAAATAATAAAAAATACGTAAATTAATTCAAATAAATACACAAAATGTAATTATAATATTAATAATCATAATATTATTTAAAAGTATGTAATAAGTAAATCTATATATTTTTAAATACAGAAAAATATAGAATAATAACAATAATAATAATAATATTTAAAAAAAATACAAGAAATTAAAAAATTAAAAAATAATTAATTTTAAAAAATACAGAAAAATAAATAATATTTTTGAAATACGTAAGCACATCTTCAAACCTTCCTGAAAAAAAAAACAAAAACAAATGAATGTATTTATAGGGTCACATCATTTCTACTTTACTAGTGGGGACATTTATATTTAAGCCTTGTGGGGACCTGAATTTTGGCCCCCATAGTGTCAGAGGTCCTCATGGTGTGACTGTGTAAATATATCAATATCCCCATAGAAATAGGAATACAAGCGCACACACACACACACACACACACACACACACACACACTAGAGGCAGCACAATGTGTTGAATCAGCAACTGAATAGTGACCATATGTTGTTCTGAATTTTCTTATTTTTAAAGTTCCTTTTCTCTCTCTCTCTCTCTCTCTCTCTCTCTCTCTCTCTCTCTCTCTCTCTCTCTCTCTCTTTCAATGTGATTAATCATAATTTCAGACACAATACCAAAATAAAAACAACAACCATGAATCTCCAGAGCCTTGTGATGTTTGTTTTTTTTTCAGTGCCAGTGAAACAAAAGTGTTTCATTAAACGTCCGTTCTGTACCATGATACTTAAATCACAGCTGGACAAAAATCATTGGCTCCCAGTGTTTTTTTTTTTTATAGAAGAGAATGTAGATATGTGTTTCTAATTAGACTAGTGGCTATCTCAGTGGACCTCCTGTCACTGCCTGTGCTCAAACCTCTCTTTAATTACTCACAGAGAAAAGACGATGTCAAGTGAAAATGGCAAAGTAGGCTGTGTGTAAGACATGGATGATTTCTACTGTGAGGTAAAACTGCTTCAGACGACAGCACTGGGAATTCTGGAGACATGCAATTCATCACACACTCTTCTTTTTAAAGAATTATAGCTTACATTATTTCCTACTTTGAAATACTAACACCAAACCTGGGATGATTCTTTCTTGATTTATTCGTACAGTGGTACCTCTACTTACAGCTAACGAACGATCTGAATACGAAAGAACATTTATGAAATGAAATGAAAACGAAACGTATGTAAATACGTCGCATATGTACTGTACGTATCATCCTATTGGCTATGAGGCAGCTACCCATGATGCTTTTCGTTACCCTTTGACCCTCATTCATCACAGAGTTACTGTTGTTTGGTTAGTTTTTCCCAGTGTGCTCATTTAAATCTTTACAGTCCTGTACGTATTAGTTATTCATCATGAGCCCAAAGAAAGTGATTCCTGGTGCGAATGAAAAGAAGAAGCAGCTGCGTGAGACAGGAGATGATAAAAAAGGAGGCAATCATTTAGACTTTTTGTCTGATAATTTAGACTTTTTTCCTCATAATTTTGACTTTTATGTGATAATTTTGACTTTTTCTCATATTTTTTTTATTTTTATATTTATTATTTAGATTTTTTTGGAATGATGGCTGCCTCCTTTTTTTATCATGTCCTGTTTCACTTCTATTGCGAACACAGCTGCTTCATTATTATTATTATTATTTTATGTTTTTCCTTCTGTTTGTCATATCTCATTAGGGCAGATGTTAGTGTCTGTAACACTACTGGTTTGTTTTTAATTTTAAAAAAACAAGCATTTGTACAAACCAAGCCTTTTCATTTTTCTACATTGATAATAGTATTACAATGAATTTCAATGACACAAAAATGTGTGATTAAACTGCGATCTATTGCATTTATGCAATTAATCATGATTAAATATTTTAATCGATTGACAGCACTAGTTAATATATATATTTAGTAATACACTTAATAATTAATGGAGGCACACACACACATACTGTGAAATGTATTACTAAATATATGTAATTATATATTTAAAAATACACTTCACAATATATGTGGAAAGAAATTGAAAATCTTTCAAACTATTGGGCAGCTATTGTCTTCAGTGCAATATATATATTTTATATTTGTTAATATATTATCAGATCATATATTGCAGTATATTGGGTAATATATATACTACTTTTCCATATGTAGGAATATATTTTTGAGTATAATTTTCCCAGTATATTGACACATTTCTCTTTCATAAAGGAATACGCCACATAAGATGCATTTCCATTACTCCATCTATATTGTATAAAAAATATAATCTTTCACATTCACTCATTCACACTACAATCCAACACACACCCTCAGCATGTTTACATCACATTACATTCCAGCTACAGGTTTTGTTAGAGAGTACCTGGTTTTTTTTACCATATGGGAAAATGTGTGCGTCTATACAGCCCACATTCCCATGGGACGATGACATATAATATACAGGGAAGAACAATCTAGTGTTCCTCCAGGTTATTTAGCTTCTTTTCTCAAACAAACTTGGAGATTTTCCAGATAAAACACACTGACAAAGGAAAAGTAACAAAGTTCATGTTTTGTGACGAGGGGAAAAACAAGACAACACTGTATTGTTTAGCTTGTTGGTGTGTCGCACACCTCCACAGTTACCATGGTAACAGCCGTCCCTGTGGGGAAGGGCTCTGACTCAATCTGAGAGGCCAGTGTTTGATTGAACAGTTGTCAGGATGAAAGACAAATGATGACGTATTAGAGCCCTGCTGACAGACACACTTCACACAGAGGTACAGTTAAGAGCAATAAAACATCTGTGTGTGTGTGTGTGTGTGTGTGTGTGTGTGTGTTCACAACATGTACTGAGGGGAGGTCAAAGGGCTCTACAGGGATTTTTCAGGACACACTCAATCACTCATTGTCCTTAAAATGCACTGAATCTGTAGGAATATATATACATTAGGGCTGCACGATATTATAAAAAACTCACGTTGTGATTTTTTTCTTAAACTCTATGAAAAAATTCTCAGGCGTAAATAACAGCTGTGTGGTTCTGACGCAAATGGTGAAACAGAACATACGTTTTAGCATCATCCTTCTTGAAGCTGAAATAACAAAATACATTTAATAATTAAAAATCGAAAATATAAATGAAAGACAATTAAGAATAAAAAGAAATAAATGGATGAATAAATAAAAGAAAAATAAATGAATAAAAAATACATAAAATAAACATAAATGAATAAAGATAAATAAATACAAATTAAGAATAAAATCAACATAAATTAAATTAAAAAAATAAATACAAATATATAAATAAATAAATAAAAAATACATCAAAAATAAATATAAATGGATACAAATAAACAAATAAAAATTAAGAACGGAAAACATAAATAAAAAAATACATAAATGAATAAAGAAGAAAGACAAATAAAAAAGACATGAAAAATAAATAATAAAAATTTAATCAAATAAATACATTTTAAAAATTTTGAAAAAATATACACACAAACAAATAAAAAATAAATTAAAATTCAATAAAAATGAAATGACTATTGTGCACACATACATTACAATGTTGATGCTCAAACAATATATTGTGCAGCTTTAATATGCATATTACTCAATCACTGAATATACAAGTAGATATTTACTGAAGTCCAATGTAACTCATAGCATAATAATGGCTCATAATGTAATAACTTAAATGTAATAAAATCATGAGCACATAATGTAATAGTGTCAAATTGTGCATAATGTAATAACTTAACCTAAATAAACTATAGGATTTCTTCAAAAACATTACTTAAACATAGTTAACATTTCATTTTACAGAAAAGGCAAAACATAATAATGCAAGAGTAATAATGCAACTTTTCTCACAGTATAAACCATTGTTACATTATGAGCTTTTATTACATTATGAGTTGCTCAATACCTGAGCTCATATTATAAGTTATTGCATTTTTACATAATGCGCAGATGTTATTACATTATTAACTTTTATTACATATAAGTTATTACATTATGAGCTGTTTGAGTTGTTATATCCAATTTCTATGTGCAAGAGAGACTGAAATTTGACAAACAAGAGAAAAAAATGCCTTAAGGTTCACAAAACACTATTACAGAAATGGTAAAACATCTGCTGTCATTCCTGGTAACAGTCTGAACCATTCTGCTGGTTCTTGCCAACTTTCTTTCCCACACTAATGAGCAATGCCAACATATAAATAGTGAGATATGGAACATTTTGCACAACCTGCAGATGTGCTAGGCACATAGAGCTGCATTTTTATAGTACATTATCAAATTCTGTGCCTCATAAGGGCTATGTCTTCCTCACCTTTATGCAATGTGAAGTTCATTTTCAGTGATAATTAAACCCTTACCACATTTTCATCTTCTTACCTCTACTTTGCATAATTATCCCCAGGCCACTTTCTATTGCAGGGAATTTAAACATCTGGGTTCTGAAGTAAACTACTGCAAAAGATTATAGCATAGAGAAAATAGTCTTTGCAGTAAAAATTGTTCATAACTGCCTGGTCTGACTAAGACACATACAGAAACTGTATTTCATTATTATTTTACATGGACCCGCCCCACTCATATTAGGACTATGACCACTGCCTGGCATTCAGGAACAATAGCTACATTTACATGATGTTTTATTTAATTCTGAATTATTTATTTGAAAAAAAATAAAGCAATTTCCATATGACTCTTGCTCTTGTCTTTTACAAGATCATTCAAAAAGTCATATTTTGTGTTACATGTACAAATACATAACACTGGCAGTTATTGAGCTCCAGATGTCACGTGAGTTTTAGGCTACGTCCGCACGCGTTTGATACAGGTTTAGTTTTGAAACCGTGTCAAAAAGATATTGCATAAAATTGAACTGTTTCAGTAAAAACAGCTTGTCAACATGTGGACAACTCGCTTGTTGAAAATTCACACGACATACCAGGATGAGCTGTAAGCCAGTCCCACCAGATACAAGAAAACAATAGAACTAGTGCGCATGCGCCAATATCCCTTTTTCTACTGGTGCGACACACACACCGGACATAAACAACAATAATAACACTGCTAACACCCTAACATTAACCCATTCACCACTGATACTCTGTTGTTCGCCACTGTCGCTGTTTTATGAAGAGAATGAATGCTGCGGGTGCAAGGATGGTTTCCGGTCATGTGGTCATGACGTGGATGTGGACACGGAAACGGCACCGTATCCAGATTTTCCCACTCTGGGACCAGTTTTCCAAAGAGTTCGTTTTGTTGTATCCGCGATACCGGTCCCATTTTGACGAAAGGCCAATCCGTTAAGAAAGTATGTCGGTTTCCGTGCATACGGGGTCTTAAATGGTCAGGGCTCCATGTTGGCAGTAAATACGTTACGTTATGACAGTAAACATCTTCACACCATCAGAGTGCACATCTCACTTCAGTTCGCGTAAAATTCAGATGTATATGCAGTAATTGGACAGATTAAATATGACACACCCGTATAATGCCCCTGTGGTGCTTTTCAAAAGTATCTCCCCCTCAGCTGACGAAGAGGTCCCGACTTGCGGTGTGCTAACATCTACACAGCTACCTCTTTAGCTTCCCATCAGTTTACACAGATGACTCTCTAGCCTACAAAAGCCCAGAGGTTTACAGATGGACCCGGTCTGGCTTCATTTCAAACATTCAGTTTGAATGCTTCATCATCACTGGAAGGGTGAGTGTTAAAGTATCCCAGTTTAACAGGAAGTCTCCCATTAGCATGTTTGTTAGCTGTGCTAGCTACATCTGACAACAGTATGACCGACACCGCTTCGTAACCTCGGATACAAGAGCTCCTGGAGTTTGTTTCCATGTAGGAAAATAAAAAAAGAAACTAACACCGTTTTGTTGAACGTGTCGGTTGTGAGACCGACATCCAACAACACAACACCCACCAACCATTTTAACCAGCAATGAGTGGAATAATAACCGCGGTGGTTTTCTTATCAGCTGATCGTTTGTTAGCTGTGTCTCTTACTCCCACAGTTATTTGCGCTGTAACTACATTCCCAAACTTATTTGCAAGTTTGTATTTTGTGATGCCTCTGCTACCAATAGGTAGGTTTTTTCTTGTCACGTGACCAGTCTGTGGGGTTGGCTGCAGGAGCTCAATAGACAACTATCAACTTCTTAGGTTGCCATGGTGACGGATCAAAGTAACTCACAGGCTCGCGCTCACTTTCTCTTAGCTAGTCGTGTGTTAGCATGTTTTGTCTGGTAGTTTCTCTTTACGTTGAATTCATTAAACAAAGCAGCAGTCTTTGGACAAATTACACAAATACAAGCACCTTGATTTTTAGCAAAAAATTATTTACCTTGTGTCCTGAAAGAGAGGCCCTCGTTGTAATGTTTCCTCTTTTTTTTTTTTACAGGCGCCATTAGTGAGAAGGGTTCATGGTAAAGTTGGAGTGGTGCTGCCACCATGAGGCCAAAGGACCAAGTACGTTTTGAAACTTTTAGGATTTATTACCTCTGCCATGTTTTTGCCGGCGTTTATCTGTTTGTCTGTCTGTCTGTCTGTGTTCAACATAACTCAAAAACTTATGGACGGATTTTGATGACATTTTCAGGGTAGGTTGGTAATTGGGAGATCTGGAAATGATTAGATTTTGGTGGTGATCCGGAGGGGGGGGTGTCTATATCTTGTCGGAGGTCTGCGCTCTCAGAGTGCTTTTCTAGTTTATTTTGTTGGACAGTCTGAGCAGGACATAAATAATACATTATAAAACTGAAACTGCAGCGCCGTATGAATTCTAATAGCCGTGATAGGCCATGTCTTTGGGCATGCCTGGCTTATACTCTTTCATAATCTATCAAAAGGTGCAGTCATGCATCAGAAAATGCTGTGTGAAAAGATGTGAAATCTTTAAAAAATAAATCAACTGAATAGTGATTTTCTTTTATGCTGTGTCATCTCATTGGTCAGCAGATCCATATCATAATTGTTTGTTATGCTAGTGCACCCCTCTGAATATCAGTGTCGATGACTATCCTTTCACCTGACTTCAGCTGTGATGGCTGCATAATGTGATCATCACACTAATTCCTGCATTCATTTAGTACAGAGCATTACTGCTGAGCATAAAGTGCTAATGTACATTAGTTGCATGTGAACATAATTTGAAATGGCAGAGTTGCATAATGATAGTGGCGAGCAGTGAGCGTAAGCCTGTGTGATGTTATGAAATTAATTTAGTCCGTGGGTCAGCAGAGAGCTCTCACAAAGATAGATGAACAAGAAAATGCATGTGTATGAAATTCCACTTAAAATATTGTGTTTCCTCAGAGGTCCTTCTGTGTAAATGGGACTGAGGGTCAGCTTCTTCACCACGGGAGGATGGAGTCACCCGTGATTTCCATGGAGACGGAGAGAGAAAGGAGAAAGACCAGGGGTGTGTGAGGGTAGAGAGATAAAGGTAGGTGTGTTGCAGGGAATGATAAATGAGTCTACACCATACTGTCATTTGTACTTTGGCATCCAGTCCAAAGCACAATTTAGTGTAAAATATTACAGTGGCCCCTTCAGATGACAAAGTTTAATGCTGATGTATGAATAGACAGAGACTATTCCCAGCTGCTATTGAACAGAGGGAGGTAGCCATTCTTCTCAAAGGGCAATTAATGAGTGTACACAGCCACTGCAGAAGGTGGACACTAAAAAAGAACAGCTGTACTTATACATAACAAATCAAGAGTGTATTTGAGGAGAACATACTGCTACTTGGCTCATTTCTTAGAGACATGACATTATTTTGAGTCCTTTTTTTTTTTTTACTTAATTGTCCACTGGAGCTGCACAATATATTGTTTGAGCATTGATGTCACAATGTACTGTACGTGTGTGCAATAGTCACGTTGCAGGTTCTGCAATTTTTTCAATTTATATATATATATATATATATATATATATATATATATATATATATATATATATATATATATATATATATATATATATATATATATATATATATATATATATATATATATATATATATATATAAAGAAATAATACATTAAAAAATAAAAAGATTTTTGGTTCATTTAGGGGAGGCTCACTATCTCATAATTCGAAAACCTCCTGCCCTCATTTATTACGTAACACATGCTTTGTGAGTTTGCAAACAGTTCTGTTAACTTCAGGGGTCATAAACCAGAGAAGTCATGTCTGAATTGCATCTGAGGACAATGGGTTCCTATTCTGTAAGCAGATCTCAGTCAGTCAGTCTTTATCCACTGGAGTTATTTCCACAGCTAAACCCAGTCAATTCTGAAACACAAAGACTCATGAGGCCCCTGTTAATATGAGACTCATAATCTGTACTGTCACACCCAGCCATTGACATGTTAGGGTTTAAGTTATCTATTCAAACTTTCATTCTACTCCCTTTAACCTTCTTCTGTCATTCTGGAGAAAGAAACTCTGAACTAAACTTATTTTTATTATTTTAAATTAGGACTGTTAAAAATTAACGTGGATTAATCCATTATCATGATTAATTTGATTAAAAATGTTAATGGAAATGGAAAACTTATTTACAATAGTTTTGTTCACACTTGTTTTTTTTAAACTGTTGAAGGTGTTGAATAAACATTAACTGCATATATATTCATATTTTTGCATATAAATCACCAATTTAAAAATATTACTAAAAAGCCTAAACTGTTTTTTTAAACTATTTTAGTCATTTCATATGAAGAAATCTACAAATCCTTTAAAAGAGTTAAAAAGTAAAAAAAAAAAAAAAAAAATCCTATTTCACTCATAAAATAATGACACATAATTGTTGCTTCTTGAACAACATTTCATTTGTAGTCGTCCTTTCAACCTTATGTTCAACAACTTTTCGGAAAAACATGCAGGACACGGGGACACGAGGACTGGATTTGAGAATCACTTCTCTACCCACATGACATTTAATCATTACTGTAATGCATGGAATAGCATGAGAAAGCCCCGTTTCACAGCTTGTAGGGAAGTTTGATTAATTAAAATTTTAATTCATTCATTCATTATTCATTCATTTTCATTTATTTCGAGCAAGTGATTAAGAAACACAAATAACTTACAACAGTACAACAGTGTCTGATAATACAAAGAATGCCAACAGAATACAATCAAATTAGTTAGTTTGTGCTTAAAAAGAAGTGGGA